>ML415201.1:6555-42002 GCA_005239525.1 Nicotiana knightiana
AGTAAAGAAGTAGAAACTAAATTCTTCCTAATAGTAGGAACATGAAGAACGTTGTTGAGCGTTAACACCTTGCCGGAAGTCATCTTTAGGAAAATCATCCCATAACCTTCAATCTTGGCTGTTGAATTATTTCCCATGGAAATCTCTTCTTCGGGACCAACAGTAGAGTAAGTAGCAAATGCTTCTTTGACAGCACAAACATATCGAGTGGCTCCGGAGTCAATCTACCACTCCTTCGAATTTCCAACTAAGTTTCATTCCGAAAGCATTGCACAAAGATCATCAATGTAATCATTCTTCTTTACTATGTTGGCATGTCCCTTCTTCTTATCCTTTCTTCGGAAGCGACAATCAGGGGATTTGTGACCAACTCTTCCACAATTGTGGCAGTTGCCCTTGAATTTCTTTTTATTCTGCTCCTTAGTCTGTCCAGAAGATCTCTTCATCTTCTTACTTTTTGGAGCAGTTTCTTCAATGATATTAGCTCCCATGATCGTTGAATTTCCACGAGACTTCTTCTCGGCTGTTTTGTTGTCTTCCTCAATCTTGAGACGAATCACAAGATCTTCCAACTTCATTTCTTTGCGCTTGTGCTTGAGATAGTTCTTGAAATCTCTCCACGAAGGAGGAAACTTTTCAATCATTGCAGCCACTTGAAATGCTTCATTCACGACCATACCTTCAGCAATAAGGTCATGAAAAATAAGTTGAAGTTCCTGAACTTGGGTTCCCACAGTTTTGTTGTCTATCATTTTATAGTCTAGAAACTTGGCAACCACGAACTTCTTCAAGCATGCATCTTCTGTTTTGTACTTCTTCTCAAGTGCGTCCCATAATTCTTTCGAAGTATTTATCGCACTGTACACATTGTACAAGTCATCCTCTAAAGCACTTAAAATATAGCCTTTGCAAAGAAAATCTGCCTGCTTCCACGCCTCAATAATCATGAACTTTTCATTGTCCGGCATGTCCGCAGCAGGTACTGGAGGCTCTTCACTAGTGAATTTCCTCATACCAAGTGTGGTAGGCCAGAAGAACACCCTTTGCTGCCATCCTTTGAAGTTGACTCCAGAAAATTTCTCCGATTTTTCTGCCGGTGGAACAGTCGTCCGACTCGACAAGGCTATCATCGTTGCCGCAACAGTAGCAGAAGAATTTTCGTTATCAATTGCCATTTCTCACTGTCAACAATAGAAGAGTTCAATAAATAGCAAAACCAGAATAGTAAATAATATTGTAATCAACAATAAACAATATGTATAATAAATAAAAACCGAAGTTTTTATATACTGTTTCACAGAAAACGATGAAGTTTTTATGTTCTTCAAATCGTCTTCTGAATTTCAGAACTCTAATGAAGTTTTTATATCTTCAAATCAGAATAATAAAATTCAGAAGGAGTAGAAAACCCACAGGTTTTAATCTCCACAAACAGAATACAGAAAATAAAATGTAATTTCCTTAAGACTGTTATTAATTTGTATTGCTATAAAATAAAATAATAATAATTTCTGAAAAATACAGAAACAGTAAGAAACCTCACTAGCGCGGGTTTTAGCGCGGGATTAGCACGACCGCGCTAGTGGAATATGCCAGGGACAGTGAGAAACCTGACTAGCGCGGGTTTTAGCGCGGGATTAGCGCGACCGCGCTAGTGAAATATGCCAGGGACAGTGAGAAACCTGACTAGCGCGACCACTAGCGCGTGCTGAGCGCGGGCGCGCTAGTCCAGGCGTCCTTAGTTGTTTTTTCTATGAAAAAATAATATAAGAATAAATCGAGCCCACTGAATACACAGTGTGTCCTTAAGGAAATTATTCCCCTCAAGTACCCGAGGTGTTGGAATATATCCTTCCAGGATAGAACGATTTAACTCACCAGAGTGTTGGTACCAAAAACGCTGGTGATCAACGAACCACTCGAAGGCTGTAAAACACACTTTTGTGCAGAAGAAGAAGAAGAAGATCAGAAAATTTAGTAATGGGATTCAAGGTATATTTATAGCCAATTTAGTACTATTTCTGAAAATTGCAACCTTTCAGAACAACCATAGCTGTTGGAATTGGAACAGGTGTGGTCGCGGGGGTCATTTCGGTTTGACCAAATCCGAAGCCGAGCGAGCGACGACGACGACGGCGCGAGACTTGCCTTTTTCTCAACCCTTTAAGAGCTAGAAGAAGAGCTTCTCTATATATACACATAGATTTTTTTCCTTCTTCCAATTCCAATGAGGGACAAAGTGCACTAATTCAAAATTTCACTTCCCTCCATTTCTTTTCCCACAATTTTTCATTCACTTTCTTTAAGCTACACCAAACTTAAAATTAAGCTAAACTAAACTTAAAAACCAACAATTACAACAGAAGAGATTGTGTAAACTAATACAATTGGTCAATGAAATACAATACAAGAGAGGAGTGGAGAATATAGTTGCTGATGCCTTATCCAGGACACTTAAGGATCAAGGGCAGTGTATTGTTATTACTAACCTTGAATTTTCATGGATGCAGAAAGTATCGGACAGATTATGAAGGTGATATAGAAGTGGATAAACATTTCATTTGTTTAGCTAAACAGAATGGAGTACAAGATGGTGTTGTAACATGAAGGCATGCTGAATTTTAAAGGAAAAATATGGATTGAAAAACACACTGATTTGGGGAGAAATCTTATCAAAATGATGCACTCTTCTTCTTTTGGTGGACACTCGGGGATCTAGGGAATTATCAAGAGACTCACCAGTGTTCTCTATTGGCCTAAACTGTTAGAGGCAGTCAAAGAACTGTTTAAGGAATGTAATATTTGTCAAAGATGCAAGAGTGAAAGTGTGGCTTACCGTGGCTTATTGCAACCATTAGCCATTTCTAAGCAGGCTAGGACTCATATATTTGTGGGGTCCATCCCTATTAAATATTATATAAAGAAAAAAGGGAAAGCAGTAATGATACCAAATCTGGATTTGGTTGAGGGAAGTCTATAAGATTTCAATTGGCAGATGATGGGAATCAGAATAACAATTGCAAATTGTAACCAATCCTTCATTCTGATTGGCCCACATGAAAGGTGTTATTGCCTATATAAGGAGAGCATTGGCCCTCATCTCATTACACCAATCTCAAAAAAAATATGTTTGAG
The DNA here is from genome assembly GCA_005239525.1 of Nicotiana knightiana. NCBI lineage: Eukaryota > Viridiplantae > Streptophyta > Magnoliopsida > Solanales > Solanaceae > Nicotiana > Nicotiana knightiana. Next base: position 9,691 of record ML415201.1, read on the forward strand.
AGCATAAAGAGCGGTATTCAATAACAGTGTAGTCAGAAGAAAAGAACATTATTCTTGTTATGCTAGAAAGACTTACAAAGTTTGGCCACTTTATACCCCTTTGAACACCTTTATTGTCATTCATATGGTAAGGGCCTTCATTGATAATATTTACAAGTTACATAGTCTTTCAGTCTCTATAGTCTTACCTGAAGAAGCTACCTGGGAGGATATTGGTTTCATCAAATCACAACTTTCATATTTTAAGATTTGATGATGGATCTTAAGGGGGGATGGAATGTTGCAAAGCAACCTCTTACTTATTATACAATATATTTCATAGTTGGATATCATATGAGATAGTATAAAAATGATAGTTTCAGAATTTAGTGGGTGTGCCCACATTCTTTATAATTACTGTTTATCCCAAGTTATTTAGTGAGTTGGTACTCAACTATTTAATGTAATACGACAGTATATTGGCAGTTTATGGAATGAAAAAGTTGTCTTCTATCTCTTATCCCTTTCTTTCCCTTTCTCTCTCTATTTTGTTTTCAGTTTTTTGTGCAAACTACAACAATAGGTTAGAATAAAAGTAATTTGAATCTAATGATCAGGGTATGGGTGTTCGGAAGAAACCGAAAAAACCGAACGAAACCAAAAATTGTAGAAATATATTGACATATTTTTGGTTTGGTTTGGTTTTGATTTTTAATCTTAAAAATCAATAAAATTTGAGTTGATTTTGATTTTAAGCTAAAAATAACTGAAGAAATCGAACCAAATCGACAATGCAAATACTTATTTAAAAACTATACTTGCACGTATATGTGCATACTTTTATATAAAATTCATAAAATTTGATGGTACATATTAATCTCTTACATTCTTGATTTGTAATCTAGTTCTTTGCCATTATAGTTTAGTTCTTTGCCTTCACTTTCCAGTTTGATTTGTAATTTTTATTTTGATAATTTCAAAAATCTATTTCATGTTAAAAATAATTTCTCTTTAATCGAGTTCTTAAATTATTCATTAATATTTAATTTAATTTTCATCAAGATATATTGGTAAATGCCAACTTTCTTAAAGACTAATTGACTTGGAAGTGTTATGCTAGAATATAGTCGGTGAAATATATGCATAATAGTATATTTCAAATATTTATAAGAATATCGATAAAAAAGTTGAAAGAACCGACAAAACCGACAAGAAATGATTCGATTTAAAAATTGATCAGTTGGATTGCTTTGCTATAATATTTGAAAAATCTACTTAATTGATTTGGTTTTCTTTTATGGAAAAACCAATCTAAACCTAACGACGAACACCCCTAGATTTGGGTACCTAAAATAGAATTGACGCAGTATCACCTAATTTTTGTTACTTTCTCATTCTGCCGGAGTTCCATACTGGCTACGATTTAGGAATTATGTTTTATATATCTTTATCTTAGCGCAACATCAACCAGCTGGTCGTTGGCATTACTGAAGACTTGGAGCGGCTGAGAAGGCAATATGTTAGCGCAACATCAACCAGATGTTCCATATTTCACATATTTACAAAGAAGGCAATATGTTAGCTGACTTTTGAGCTAATTTTGCTGTTGATAGTCACTGGCTCGTTGATGGCATTACTGAAGACTTGGAGCGACTGAATTTTGAGTTAGTTATTTGCTTGAATTGTTTCATTCTTTTTGTTCTTATGCACTTTACTAGGATTATCTCATGTAATATCATCTTAAAGTATGCTATAAACTCTAGGATGATCATGTAATTATTTGATTTTAGCTAGTTCATATTTTCTTCATGCTTGTAAAGAGTAAGGTATGTCCTATATATTCTCATTAGAATTAACAGTAAGATAAGGTATCTTTCACCTTACTTGTATTTTTCTTTTGAGTTTAATAAATGAGCAGGAGTTCATGCCAAATCCCCACAAAAAAGACTAATTATTTTTAATAAAATACATTGTAGTCGCTGGTTATCGTTGTTATAATTTGTGCCAAGTAGTTAAGTAATTATTTGGCTTATAGCACAATAATTTACACAAGCAAGATTGTGGCGAACATGTACGGCATCCATCAATGCTAAATCGACTAATTTTTGACTATTCAATTTCAAATATTAAACAACTTGTACTCTTATAGAAAGGCTTATTAAAAGACTATTATTATGATATGTATGTTTATTACATTTAACATCTTCTTCACTGAGTCAAGAATTATGGATTTACCGGATTAAATTGTGATTTTACCACAAAATATGGTATCTTGAATGATTAAAGAATGCTTTCGTGTAACATGGGTTACTAACATTTTACATTATTTATTAACTCATCGATGAAGTTGAAAACCATGGAGATCTGCGTTCAAATTCCTCTAGAGAGAAAATAAATTAGGTATTTTTTTTTAATTATCTATTTAAATTTTGGTACACAAAAATACTCAATATCTCTACTGATGAGCTGACAAAATAATTAATACATAAATGTAAATTGACCCAAACATCACCTTTATTAAAAAAAGAAATTACTCATGTTTCCTGGTGTACATTATTTTCCTCTTAATCCAATAACTCTGATTAATGATGCAGGAATTTATTCATACGGAATCTATTTTCAGCTATAGGTAGGCCAACAAACGGCGTCATACCATATTTACAGTTAAAACTTAACGAGAAAAACAAAATATTTGAAATGCAAGGAAAGAGAGAAAAAGATCTCTCTATTTCTCACTCAATTTCTCAGATTCGCTTTCATTCCTTCTTCTCCCTTTTCTGGTTCTCGAAGACCCTTCTTTCCTTTTATTGGGCACGATGTTATAATTACATTGTTGCTTAAGGCACCCAGGCATTCCATTTTCAGATTCGCTGTTTTCTCTTTTTTGGGTAATGAACTTCTTCTAGCAGGAGAACTCTGTAATTTTCCGATGTAACCATTTTTCTCTATATTTCACTTTCTTTGTACATAATCTAATTTGGGTAACATTTTGTATGTGAGATTTTTTTTTGTTTTGTTTTATGTGAACAGGATATGGCATTGAAGAGGGGATTATCTGGTGTAGGCTACCTTATTGTGGTTCTCGTGTTCTGTTCATTTCTGGGCCTGTACAGCTCTACTTCAATTGGTTAGTGTATATTTACCACATTGCTGGGTTAGTTATTCAAATGAATAAATCTAAACTTGTGGGTTTTCCTTTATCTTCAATTTTTGTAGTGATGTTAGTACTCAACATTGGGTTTGAATGTTTGATTCAGATTTGTGAAGAGGCCCAAAGTGTTTTTAAACTCTTTTCATTGAGTTTATTGATTTGAGTTTGGTGAGATTAACTTAATTTTTTAATTTTAGTTGGATAGTAGTTTTTTGATAACTGAGAAATCCCCTAGGATTAGTGGAGTGCGCAAGGTTCGAAACTCGTCGGATAATGACCCCCCCCTCTACCCTTCTCTACTTAAACACCATGCTTTTGTCTACGGCAAGATTTGAGCACGTAATATGCGCCAAACCCACATATCACGTGCTCCACTCTTATCGCTAGACCGAAGACGTAGGGGCTTAATTTTAATTAGATAATATGTGGTTAGAGCTAAATGTGGATAACGAGTGTATAAAGTTCTTCACAGTGACATATCCTCAATTCCTTAATTTAAAATATCGTATGCAATACCAAAAATGCACTGTTCCTCAAGTATACAAACTATTAATAAAGTTTCCTTACTATTATATTATTGCGTGTGCAAATAGAGTCCCACATTGGAAGTTGATTAAAAAAAACATATAAGGTGTAGTGATACTCTTAATAGTGTGAGGCTTTTTGGATAAAATCGCGGGGGATTGGATAAAAAAGGATAGTATCACACATGTTAAGAGTGTATTTAGGCTGGTTTAGAGTCTTTAGACATTAGCTCATCAAATTGTTTCAGAGCCAATTGTTCGGTGCAGCGAGTATAGAGTTGTCAGAGTGATAGCATGAAGCCCAACTTGCTGATTTGCCCGTCTATGGGCCGATTTACTACTTTTACCTTTAGGTTAGGGATGCACACAGAAAAAAGAAGATTGTGTCCTTCAGTGGCTATAAGTACTCGGATGATGTGGGTTGCACACTGTGGCCCAGGAATTGTGGTGACGGGTCATATGCAACTTAATTCGAGGGGAGATTGTTGAGTGTGCCAACAGAGTCCCATATTGAAAGTTGATTAAAAAAAAAGAAGCAATATATAAGGTGTACTAATACTATTAACGGTGTGAGTTTTTTGGGAGAAAATTGTGTGTGCTCGACCTAAAATAAACAATATATAAGAGTATCTTTAGGCTGGGTTAACCTAAGCCAACATTATATCTACAACAACAACAACATACCTAGTATACTCCCACAAGTTGGGTTTTATGGATAGTAGTGTATATGGCGACTCTACCCCTTCCTTGTGCAAGTGGAAATGTTGTTTCCAATAGACCCTCGGCTCAAGAAAAACAAAATCATAACAGTTTAAAGGAAATACGATAGCAAAGAGGACACGAGAAAAGAAGCTGTAAGTTTGTAACAACTTCAAGCGTCTAAGAATAAGGAAATACGAGAATAATACTAGAACAACCAACAAGGAAAGGTAAAACGCTCGACTATCTACCAACCTTCTACTCTAATTTTCGACCTCCTCACCTTCCTATCAAGGGTCATGTTCCATGTAAGCTGAAGATGAGTCATGTCCTACCTAATCACCTCTCCCCAATACTTCTTAGGCTTACCTCTGCCTCTCCTTAGACCCACAATGTCTTGCTCTCACACCTCCTCACTGAGGCATCTATGCATCTCTCTTCACGTTTCTGAACCATCTCAGCCTCGTTTCCCGCCTTTGGTCCACCACGGAGGCCACTCGCACCTTATACCGAATATCTTGATTCCTAATCTTATCCTTCCCAGTATGCCCACACATCCAACTAAGCATTCTTATTTCCGCTACTTTCATCTTCGAGGCATGAGAGTTTTTGAGTGACTAACACTCTGCACCATACAATATAGTCGGCCTAATAACCACTCTGTAAACCTTACCCTTAAGTCTCAGTGGCACATTCTTATCGCACAAGACTCCAGATGCGAGCCACCATTTCATCCGTCATACCCTTATACGATGTGTGACATCATCGTCAATCTTCCCATTACCTTGGATTACCGACCCAAGATATTTGAAACTTCCTCTCTTGGGAATGACTTGTGTATCAAGCCTCACTTCCACATCCGCTTCATCATATCTAAGACGTTAAAATAGTGGAAGTGTCTACGTGACAATAACATTGGCTTTTGGCTCTTATTACCTTTTTTATAATTCCATTAGTGAGATTCTACTGGGTTGTTGTTGTTGTACCTTTTTTACAGTTGATAGACGCGTTAGGAGAATTTGATTTTGCTTATTATGCTGCTCCTCTGATTTCTTGATTTCATAGAGCTGGGTTATATTAACACCTACTATGATGAGGGGTAGGAAAAAAATAGAAAACAATTACATGTCTGTGTCAAAAGCTACCTTTTAGCTCCTCATATGGATTTGGCTGATATGCCCCTTTTTTGGAATAACTGAACACTCTGTTGAAATAAAGAAGCAAAAAGATTGTGCTGTTCCAACTTAGCTGATATGCAATCTTGAGCGGTTCATGATGCAGAGTTTTCGGTTTAGTTTTACGTTCATAGGAAAATCCAGTATAATGCATTAAGTTTCTGGATAAGTTGAAGTATACATAATGCCTGCTGCAAGTTTAGCCCTTGTTAGAAGAGTGAATTAGATGAGATAATGGTAATTACAATTCAAATATCTTATAGGAGAATAGCATAATAGATGAAGACGTAACATGTAGAATTAAAATAGGATAGCTGATATGTAGGAGCGATACTGGAGTATTTGGTGATGGGAAGTTAGCAAAAGAAAAGTAAGTTCTATACAATGAGTGTTAGATCAACAAATATCATATAAGAGTAAATGTTGGGACAAAGTCTCTATTTACAAGACAAGTGTTGAAAAAATATGAATGCAAGATAGATGTGCGATCATAAAAGATTAGAATAGATTAGAAATGATCATATCTGACAGAGAGTGCCAGCAACGCACAGTCAATCACTCAACCAATTTTCAATTCAAACTAGTTAGAGTCAGTTATTGAATTCTATAGTATAATATTGGAAGTTAAATGAACAATGCTGGGAGATGCTACCCAGTAGAAAGGCTGAAAAACTTTTGGATATCGAAAAATTAAAATTAAAAAAAAAAAAAGGAAGAAAAAAAAACAACTTTAGGACAGAGGGAGCAGTAGTTTTAGTTTGACTAAAGGTGAAATGGACTTGAGAATGCTCCTTAATGGATCATAATGGTTTTTGTGAATTCTTGGATAGAATTTCTTTTCAGGTGTTTTTTCCTTTGTGTTATTTAAGAATAGGGGTATCATCTCCTTGGTTCCAAATCTAAGTACCCGGATCAGAGAAGGGACAAAAAAGAAAAGAAAAGAACGAGTAAAATGGTTTGAACAATATAGAAAGATGCAAAATGTGCTTTTAACTGACTATCACACTTGCTAGAAAATTCAATTAAAAGGTCGATTTGTCTGATTTTCACTATACAATGAATTGGAAGCACGCTGACAACAGATGTCTTCTTCTCTCCAAACCAAGAACAATCAAAATAATCAATTATGTCTTAATCTAAAATTATTTGGGGTTTTGTTGTATGAACTATGTGTTCAGTTCACTTTATTCAAATTCATATCAATACTCCCTCACACTTAGGCTATGATGTTACGAAACTCCGTGCTCATCTAACACTGCACCTGGGTGCTGATGTAGTGTGTCTAGGTAGGCATGTCCCAACTAAATCAATACTTGGTAGATTCCTCAAAGTTAGACTATGACCATCATCTTACGGCAAACCTCCTTTATCGGGGTTGGGACTGGATACACCTTTCTTTTTATAACTTGCAGTTGCACCTTGTATGATTACCATATATCACGAATATGATTTTTCAAGATAAAATTTTTTCAAGGGATAATAATTTTTGTGGAACAACATTTTCCGCTATGTCAAATGCTCCCAAAATACTAAGAATATATTAACTTAATTAACTGGGTTCTTGAGCAGAAAGTAGGTAAATTGTAGTTTTGGAATGGAAGCAGTAACTCAGTTCGATGTTTGAGCGGTGTTATTAAAAGCATCGCTTAAAGCGATGAAATGATGCGAAGCAAGGGGTTATCCCTTTGTGAGTGAAGCCATGCGCTTCGAAGAAGTATGCGCTTCAAAGTTCAAACAATGACGTGCAAACGAAAAGTAGCTGTTCCCTGAATCTCAACTTTGAGGAGTTGTATCAGGCTATCAGCATTTTTGTAAATTTGATGCTGAAATTTGTTATAATAATCGTAATTTTATCATAGTACTAAGTTCATATCTGTTAGGGTATTTTTTATTTTTCCCAAATTATGCGCTTCACTCCAAAAAACGTACGCTTCATTGTGACACTAACGCTTCAAGCCCCATGGACCTTGTCACTTTCTTTTTTCACTTTTAAAACCACTGTTTGAATAACTGGCACCACTTTACTGTCGTCAGAGCACATCTCATAGTGAAAAAGGTAATGGTGCCTTTAGTGGTGGTTCAAAGTGGGTATTGAGTGGAATCTTTGTATGCCCAAACACTTAGTGATGTATTTTTTAACTCACACACATACATACATACATACATACGTACGTACGTACATAAATTTTATTTAGTTGTCTCACTTACAATATCCTTCCTATGGTTGCATAATATGTAATAACCCAACTTTATGTTCCTTTTACAGATCATAATGATTTTTCAACCACTTCAAGTAAGCAGGTATCCGGCTTTGTTTGTATTAACTGTGCATTAGGATCCAAGTTGCTGATTGTAGTTGAGTAAGAATTTAGTCCTGCTGTCATCATCAAAAGAAGAATTCGTCCTGGTGCAGGAGTTAGACTGGAGAGAGAGGCTTGCTTTGCAACATATTAAACCTTTGTTGACAACAAAGGCAAGTTTCTAATATGTTGATTTTTGTAATTGAGTTTTTATCACTCCTTTTGGTCTCCTTTTAGAATAGAATAGTTTTCAACTCTCAGTAATTGAGCATATTTTAGGTGTTTGATGTCATCAAAGCCAGTGCAGATGACTCAGGACCTTTCAGTCTCGACTCATTCAGAAATAAGAATTTGTCTGCATTCAGGCAATCCGTCAGTGAAGAAAGCTTGGCCACGAGCAATACTAATAATGTAGAGGTTGGAATGAGAGTCAGACTCAAGCTTGGATATTGTTTATTCCCATTAGTTATAGCTGAAAATTAATCTAAGTCGCAAGAGCTGATTTATTATCGTGTTGGATGTATCACAGGGAAATGATCCAAATAAGATAGCTGCATATGTCAAAACGGAGATCTCCAGAGGCAAACAGGATGATCTTGTAGATGGTAAATAGTTTGTTCAGATCTTGGCAACTTTTGAGTGCCTCACAAATGTATGAATAATTAGATATACTTTTTTCCAAGCAGATGATCATTTCCAGTTTTTGGATGCACCTGCTACTTTGGCCAGAAGGGTACTATCATTATCTCCCATTAGTTATAGCTGAAAATTAATCTAAGTCGCAAGAGCTGATTTATTATCGTGTTGGATGTATCACAGGGAAATGATCCAAATAAGATAGCTGCATATGTCAAAACGGAGATCTCCAGAGGCAAACAGGATGATCTTGTAGATGGTAAATAGTTTGTTCAGATCTTGGCAACTTTTGAGTGCCTCACAAATGTATGAATAATTAGATATACTTTTTTCCAAGCAGATGATCATTTCCAGTTTTTGGATGCACCTGCTACTTTGGCCAGAAGGGTACTATCATTATCAGCCACTTAATACTTGCATTTACTTTTGTTGCTCTTCCGATATCAGCACTCAGCAGAGAGAGAGAGAGAGAGAGAGAGAGAGAGAGAGAGAGAGAGAGAATTTAGTTTTAATTCACTCTCTCTGTCTCTCTCCTACCCTCCCCCCTATTAGTATAACTTTTCAAGTGCTATGCAGCAATTGAGAGAGAGGAGACACCAAAAGCATGATGCTGCTTTAGTAAAACAAGATGATGAGGTAACTGTGAAGCTTGAAAATGCTGCCCTTGAACGCTCTAAGTCAGTTGACTCTGCTGTGCTGGGGAAGTATAGCATATGGAGGAAAGAGAATGAAAATGAGAATACTGATTCGAAGGTACGCTTGATGCGAGACCAAATGGTTATGGCAAGGGTGTATATAAGCATTGCAACAATGAAGAAAAAGATTGGCTTGGCTCAAGAGTTACAGAATCAGCTTAAAGAAAGTCAGCATGCATTAGGTGAAGTAACATATGATGCTGATCTAACTCGCAGGTAGCAGATTCTTGTTGACCTTTGGATACTTGACCATTGTTCATTTGTCCCTGGTTTGTAAAGGAAAGATTAACTCATTCATGTTCCTGTGTTCAAATAGTGCACATGAGAAGATTAAATCAATGGGCCAAGTGCTTTCAAAAGCGAAAGAGCAGCTTTATGACTGCAAGCTTGTTACGGGGAAGCTAAGAGCAACGCTGCAATCTGCCGATGAGCAAGTTAGAAGTTTGAAGAGGCAGAGCACTTTTTTGAGCCAATTAGCTGCGAAGACCATTCCAAATGGTATCCACTGCTTATCCATGCGTCTGACTATTGATTATTACCTCCTCCCTCCTGAAAAAAGAAAGTTCCCTAGACGTGAGAATCTGGAAAATCCTAGTCTTTTCCATTATGCCCTATTCTCTGACAATGTTTTGGCCGCTTCAGTAGTTGTCAACTCAACTATCATGAATGCTAAGGTAAGGAATTTTTTTTGGGATTATCCAGACTGTTATCCACATTGCAGTTTTTATCTTTACTATGGATGCGTGAGAGACTTTCTACTTTTATTTGATATCAATTGATGATGTTCAATCCTTGGTAACAATTACAAACATTTCATAAATGCCTGATAAGTCTTATGCTTTTATATATTTAAATATCTTATATGTTTCTGATAGTTACATTACCAGAAAACATGTTGGCTACATTTTAGAAGCTATTTTTGGGTTATTGAAAATACCACTCATTGTTTTGCAGGAACCAGCAAAACATGTATTTCATCTTGTCACTGATAAGTTGAATTTTGGAGCTATGAATATGTGGTTCTTGCTGAACCCTCCTGGAAAAGCTACAATCCATGTTGAAAATGTGGACGAGTTCAAGTGGCTTAATTCTTCATACTGTCCTGTCCTACGGCAGCTAGAATCTGCTGCTATGAAGGAGTACTATTTCAAGGGTGCACATTCCACCACGCTATCAGCTGGTTCTTCTAATTTGAAGTACCGGAACCCCAAGTATCTTTCAATGCTCAATCACCTCAGATTTTATCTCCCTCAGATTTATCCCAAATTAGATAAAATCCTTTTTCTTGATGATGATATTGTTGTTCAAAAAGACTTGACGGGACTGTGGTCTGTAAATCTTCATGAAAAAGTAAATGGTGCTGTTGAAACATGTGGTCAGAGTTTTCACCGTTTTGACAAGTATCTAAATTTCTCAAATCCTCATATTGCCAAAAACTTTGATCCAAATGCTTGCGGGTGGGCATATGGGATGAACATCTTTGATCTGAAGGAGTGGAAGAAGAGAGATATAACTGGTATTTATCACAAGTGGCAAAACATGGTGAGAGATCTTATGCCTTCCTTTCCACCTATGATATTTACTTTTTACATACTGTTTTGGTACACCTCTACACTGAGTTTCATTATGTGAAACTTATTTTATGTTGGCTCAGAATGTTTGGTTATAGCATATATCTTATGTTTCTTTACACCAATGTAGAGATTGATTACTTGAAGTGAAATTTGTTAGTATGCTTCCCTCCCGATACCCCAGTTATAGAAGAATCTTAATTTTCAAGGGATCTTACTAGGTTGATTGTTTATTTTCTGCATTTGCTTTAGAATGAAGACCGGGTCCTCTGGAAGCTAGGGACACTACCTCCAGGGCTAATGACATTTTACGGGCTTACACATCCGCTGGATAAGTCATGGCATGTTCTAGGTTTGGGTTACAGCCCAAGCATCTATAGGTCAGAAATTGAGAATGCAGCTGTGATACACTACAATGGGAACATGAAACCATGGCTAGAGTTGGCAATGACGAAATACAGGTCATACTGGACCAAATATATTAAGTTTGATCACCCATACATTCGCAGCTGCAAACTAGGTGAATGAAGGAGTGATGAATTTTGAAAGTGCAGTTTGGTCTACGCTGCGTGGTCCCATATCTATGACAGTCTTGACTGAAGAGCTCCATATACAGCTATGTTCTTGTCTTCATTGTGAAACAACCCCCCTGATTCCTTATTCTTTGCCTGATTCACTTGTATTCGATTTTCAGTTCTGATGTCTGCTGCCTTTTTCACCAGCAACTAATCCTTTCTGCATGGAGATATATGATTAGGGTGAAGGAGAGTTTGTAATATTCTGATTCACAGTGTATTCTTTGAATAATAACTGGTGTGTATTGTTGAATTAAATTGAAGTGGTTCTTGCAAGTTTAGCCACTTGGATGATGCTGTATTTTGCATTTCTGGAGTTGAAGGAATATAGTTTCTTCATGTTTCATGATCCTGAAGAGGAGCCTTGGCACAAGGATAAAAGGTGCCACTATGTGACTAGGAGATTATGGGTTCGTCGCGGGAACAACCTCGTGAAGAAATGCAAGGTTAAGGCTGCGTACCTAAGACCCCAATGTGGTCCGGCCCTTCTCGGGACCTCGTGTATAACGGGAGCCTAGTGCACCAGAATGCCCTTTTTATGTTTCATGTTCCATGAGGAGATATCCTCTGGATTAGATTTGAGGTTTGTCTTATCAAACTATATCATATCTTTGATTTTTTTCCCTCTGCTAAATATTGTGATAGTGATTCTGATGATCTATTTATTTCAACTTACACAAGGTTATAACTTATGGGTCCTTTCTATGCATGAGTGGGTACACTTCTTTTTGTTGTCAAAAGCTACATCCACTACTGCATAGAATAGCTGCTTGAATAGGCTCACTATCGCTTGTGTTTACTTCATTTAGCAGAAGAGGAATAATGAATTGTTCCAGCGGCTGAGTAGACTAAGAGAACTGTTGTGTGGGAAATATGATACTGTTAAAAGGGAGTATTAGCACCTACATATTCTTAATTCTCAGAGGAGAAGATTATGCAATATTTACTTTTAAGTTTTGATGGATCCAACATACTTTCAGAAGTACCTAATTTAGTTGAATCTCGTTTTTTTGTCCAATGTCTAGGTTGTATTATGCCTTTACTTATTGTGTACTTTTCAGTTGTGATCTTGCTATGAAAAGGTGGCTTCAGTACCTAATGAATTCTATAATAGTAGATAGATTTGAGACGTAAAAGTCTTTCAAAATAATGAAAAAAGAACATAGAATCGTGGATCTCTTTCTTAAAACTTGATTTATTTGCTTGCGTTATTGCTGTCAAATGCTCAAGTACTTAGCAGCATTAACAAAATCCTTGACCAAGTCATAAAAGGCTTGGGCAATTTGAGGATCAAGTATCTCAGCACCATGATACCGTATTTCAAGAAACCCCCTCCACCACGTGTACTCCACGTGACTCCAACAGCTTTACTAATTGCCTTTGCCTAGGGTGTTCAAGTTGAACCGTAAAATCGTATCAAACCGAAAAGTCAAATCAAAACGATTAAAAAATTCAATTAGATTTGGTTTAATTTTGTTTGGCATTGAGTAAAAAAAATCGAACTAAGCCGACATATAAATATATAGTAATTTTTATATATACTTTTAAGATTTTATATAGAAATTTTCTTTAGAAAATATCTAAAAATATTTGGGAATTCACTCATGAGATGTAATTCTTATAAGAACTATGAAGTGCATCCATATTTATTTACGTTAAATAATGAGTTGTATCATCATTTTCTTATCAAGTGTTATTGAAATACGTCAATCTCTTTTTCATATTCATATGTCAAACTTTATTTAATTCTTATACTTTTTTCGAATTTGAAATGGTAGTTGGATAATTTTAAAATTAAATAAAACATACTATTATTTAGGTTTCATATTGATTTTATACTTAATTGATTAACCTTGAAAGCATATATCAATTAAAATATTGTTAGACGACTAAAAAAATAACTATCATGTGTTACTACAAAATTCTCCCATAAGAGTATTTTAATACGCATATATTTATTAGTTTTTTTTAATTTTTGTTAAATATATATTTACTTATCAAAACTTTATTGATAACTTTAGTGAAGTAAGATTGAAATAACATTCATGTAACAAAAAATTCGAAAAATCCAAAAAAAACCGACAAAACTGAACCAATCCAAATCGATATAGTTAATTTGATTTGATTTTAATAAAACCAAACCAACTCCGTTGATATACATCCTTACATTAGAATACTCATGATCTCTGTCAACACTCTTTGGCAATGCTAACGACCACATCAAATCGCACATATGCAGTGGCACAACCTTATCATTGATTAAGTTAATCTCAGATTCTGTCCTCTGGACCCCACCAAAGTATGCTTGATCAATTATCAAACCTTCTATCTTCATTGGCTCAAGATCCATATCAACTGCATGTAGACCTGCACGTAACAACAACAACAATTAACCCGTGAGGTCCTATAAATAGGGTGCAGGAAGGATAGTGTAATCATAGATCTTAATCCTACCCTACACGTAGAGCTGACCAAATCATCCATTTTACTAACTATTCTAACTTAGTTCAAAGTTTAAACTAGTTGGGTTATGATTCATTTATTAACTTGATCCAACATGTGAGACTCAAAATAACAACGAGTCAAAATATTTGTAATATAAACGAGTCCAAAACGAACCCAAACTTAAACATACATAATCAATTTTTGGAGATTGAGAATTACTATGTAAGTAAGTAATTGGGCAGAAGAGCTTAAGCTAACAATTTAAGAAAAATACATTCATTTTTCAAATAAGAAATTATATAAAAAGGGAGGTTGGGTATGTGGGGCAGTATGAGTTATGACTCGTATTTAACCCGCCCAAATTTGATCCCACCAGGCACCAGCCCGTCAGTTTTACCTGCATGGTACACTATGTTTCCTCCTGAACTACTGCCCATCAAGAACACTTTGGAGAAGTCAACAAGCTCTTTCAACCATGGATCACAGTTAATATTATAGGAGTAGTAAATTACTCCCTCCGTCCTAACTTATGTGAAGATGTTCGGAGTTCGAGAGTCAAACAAATTATTCTTTAACCGTAATTTTTTATATGCATTCTAAATATTTTGAATTATTAATTATTGTTACTTATAATACATTTTATATGGTATTCAAAAATGTTAATTTTATTTCGAAAAACTAAAAAATTCTATGTCCAAATGTATGGCCAAAATTTAAGAGTTTTTGAATCTCGAAAAGCGAACACGATCAGGTAAATTGGAACAGAAGGAGTATCATTTTTAGGTTACGAATTAGGAGTGATACTTCTTAGTTATAGTTGCTTATAATTGACTTTTAAATGAATTGATTGTGTAAATACTTTTTGCATCAATATCATAATAATTCATAAGCTTTAAACTCTAACTGTTGAGAAATGAGTTTTGATGATTAACAAGTGTGTGCAATGATTGTGTGCTAAGAACCAGGTTCTCGTAGTAGGTGGTGAAGGTCCTTACAAGGAAGTATCTTTTATAAAAAAGTTACTGCAATCCAATATTATTGGGAAGGACTCTTGATACGATAAGGGTTATTGCTTAAGGATATCTGGCAAGATATCTCGTAGAGACGAGTCATAAGGTTTGTGGAAGGACTTAAGGATTTTCAAGCAAACAAGAGTTTGACTACGCGTAGGAATCCCAAAGATCTCGGAGCATTGGGAATTTAAATACTTTGCTTATGGACTGTTGAAGACCATCCTTTTACACATTGGCTGAAGAAAATAACATAGCAATTTCAGTTAAAGACGTACGCCAAGTCTCTCATCAAGTTTGTTCTGAAAGTCATTTTCTTGAGTCAATTTAATTTATGTGTATTAAGAGATTGAGTTGTAATATGATAATATTCAAATAATATTAGTTGAAATATTGTATGAGTTTGCAAGTTAGTGTAACTTATAATTTTCATACAACAAATAGAAGTAGGAGAAGTGTGGGGGCATTGGGTTACAAGTATTGTAATCAGTACATTTGGCTCAGTTGTAGTTGGAGTTAAAATCCTACGTGGTAGGTCATGCTTTTTGCATCTTTGAGTCGGATAATTTTTCATGTAAAAAATGATGTTCTTACTTTACTGTTTAGTGTATTTATGCGTAAGGAGTAAGGAAAGAATTTTTTTTTTTTTAGTAATTAAGAAGTCACTCAAACTAACAATAGGTATCAAAGCTAGTTCTCTTAAACGTACTTATAGAGATCTTGGAAGAAAATGAGTGGTCCACATGGAATCAATCAATGATCATCAACTACAAGACCACCTCTGTTTAATAAAAAAATATTATAGTTGGTGGAAGGCAAGAATGGAGAATTTTCTAACAGCTGAGGACTATAAACTATGGACGATAATGAATCGAGGACCATTGACTCCCACCAAACAAAATGAGAAAAATGAAACTGTTCCCAAGGATCCTTTTGAATTTGTGGTATCTGACTTCAAGATGATGGAAATCTCATTAGTAGACTTAGTCCTGATGAGTATAACAGGATATCTGTCTGCTCTAATGCAAAGGATATATGGGATGCACTTCAAACTGCTCACGAAGGAACCAATCAGGTGAAGAGATGAAAAATTGAGTTGCTCATGAGAAACTAAGCTTTTCTCTATGAAGGAGTCCTAACCTATTCAGGAAATGATGACTAGGTTCACTATAATAACAAATGAACTAAATTCATTGGGCAAGGTTATTACCTCTGAAGTACTGGTTAGCAAGGCTCTAAGGATTCTTCCTGATTCATGGAATCAAAAGTCATAGAGATCCAAGAAGCAAGGGAACTGGAAAAGATATCACTAGATGAGTTGATTGGAAACTTAAAAACTCATGAGATGAGAAAGGTGGAACTACGCAAGGAGGGACAAAAGAGGGATACGACAGTGGTTCTTAAGGATTCCAAAGAAGATAAGTCTGAAAATGATAATCTGAACCTAGCAATGTTTTCTAAGTTCAAAAAGTTCATGAAGAACTCCAAGAATTCACCAAAGAGAGAAAGCAATAGCAAACTTAAGTAGATAGAAAAGTCTTCATATGATGGTTATTACAAGTGTAAAAAATGGATCACATGGTCAAAGACTGTCCAATGTGGGAAATTGAATGAAAATTGAATGGAAGAAAGAAAAAGATGAGAAAGAAAAAAAGGGATAAGTTAAACGAGCAAGGTCTAAAAAAAGCAAAATTCTAGGAAAGGGATTCATTGAGGCCATGAAACAAACTTTTCTTGCAGCATATGAAGACAGTGGAAGTGACAAAGAGGAAGAGAAAGAATATGAAGCCATCAGTCTTTATGCTTTAATTGACTCACATGAGATCATCATTGAGGTTGATCATCCCCTACAACTAGGGATGCATATTGGAAGACCCTCTCCTTTTGATGGACACCACTATGATGAATGAAAGATGCGTATGGAAGTGTTTCTTCAGGCAACTGATTTCGACCTATGGATAATTGTTAATCACAGGCCAATCATATCTACAAAAGTGGACAACAAAAAAAACAAGATCATCAAATGAGAGGAATAATATAATGTTGAGGATCGCCAGATAATTCAGATAATGCTAAAGCAAAGGACCTCCTTTATAAGAGTCTTCCAAGAAGTATTCTCTACAAGGTGTCCTCCTGCATTTCTGCCCATGACATATGGAGGACTCTAGAAGTAGATTATGGAAATGAAAATATTGAGTTAGCATTGATGGCGATTGAAGAAAGAAAGATAGAAGAGGAAGTGATAGGGATGATGGCCATGAATGATTCAGAGGTTGAAGATGAATCAAATCAGTTAAGTATATCTAATCGGGAAAGAAGACATTCATTTTGTATCTAAAAAATAACTAATGGCCATAATAGTAACCATGATGAGTGAAATGGATAGGTTAAGTGTTGAAAATGATCAATTGGTAAGCAATATTTCATGTGTCGAATTTGATTTAAAAATTCTTGAATCAAACAAAACTAATCTTGAAAGACAAATTAAGGCACTTTAGAACCAAGTCCTTGAACTCAATGCACTTAATAAGCAACAAGCTCATGTCAATGGAAATGGAATAATAAGTGATTTATAAAATAATCTTGAAAGGGAACTAAAAGAGCTAAGGATAGTCTGTACGATGTTGACAGTAGGAAAAAGTACTACAAGAGAAACTTGAAAAGGCAAAGTTTGAACTTTCTAGACTAAGCAAGTGGCATAGATCCTCTGATGCTTTGAACTGGCTGAATGAGATTTGCAACACAAATAAATCAGGAATTGTTTATAAGAAATTTGTACCTATATTTTATCCGGTATGTAGGAGTTTCTCATAATAAGAAGTTCACTTACCGTGGAAAGGTGAGACATTTCAGAGACAGTTGCCCTGCTTTAATTCATGCTCAGTTCAAAAATACTTTTGGCCTAACTAAGCTTTTGGAAATAGAAGAAAAAACCATGGTTACTCCCTTTGTTCAAGCTAAGTGAATTAAGGTCAAGACATATGACTGGTGAAAAGAAGAACTTTCTCTCACTGACAACCTTCCAAGGAGGGACTGTGTCCTTTGGAAATGGAAAAAAGGGACAAATAACAGGTATTGGTAAAGTTGGTAAATCGCTCACTCATGATATAGAAGATGTATACTATGTATTTGGACTCAATCATAATCTCCTTAGTATATCTCAAATGCGTGATAAAGGTAATGAGGTAAAGTTTAATTCAACAATTTGTACTGTCACTAAGTTGGATACTAATGAAATTATTCTGAAATGTAAGAGACATAAAAATGTCTACAATATATCTATTATGTCTCTTCTCAGAGTGACTATATATTTTTAAGTGTAGTGAAAGATGATCTACTACTGTGGAATAGGAGACTTGGTCATGCCAGTCTGTCTCAACTTAATAAGCTGGCTGCAAAGGAGGTGGTCCTTGGGTTACCAAAAGTTGAGTTTGCATCTGATTTGTGATGCATGTGTCAGAGGTAAACATGTAAGGTTATCTTTTAAATTTAAGAAAGTTTTCAGTACCTCCAAACCCATTGAACTTCTACACATGGACCTATGTGGACCCATGAGGGTAAAGAGTAAGGGAGGAAAGAAGTATGTGTTTGTGATTGTTGATGACTTCTGTAGGTACACTGAACCTTGTTTCTAGCATCTAATGATGAAACCTTTGATGTAATTTGTGTGTTTATCAGAGTAATTCAACAGAAACTAGGAAGTGTCGTGTCAAGTATAAGAACATATCATGGAACTGATTTTGAAAATTTGAAATTCCTTGAATTTTGTAACACTCACGGCATTGAACATAACTTCTCTGCACCCAAAACTACAAAATAAAATAGTGTTGTGGAAAGAAAAAACAGATCTCTAAAAGATATGGGTGATGAAAATGATCAGGAAGAACATGAGGTAGAGGGAACAACTCTAAAAGATACTCAGACAGTCGAATCTGCACCCACTGACGCTGGTCCTTTAGGACACTCCTTTGATGAACCATCTTAGGGTTTACAAGTTATTCCATGGAATCACCAAATTTCTCATCTCCTTGAAAACATCATCTCTAATCCAAATGCAGGAGTACAAACAAGATCATCCTTGAGAAACTTGTGTGCACTCACTGTATTTTCTCTTAGATAGAGCCTAAGAACATAAAAGAAGCCCTAAAAGATCCAGACTGGATAATGACCATGCAGGAAGAGCTAAACCAATTTAAAAGGAGTAAGATTTGACATCTAGTGCAAAGACCCAAAAATAGAACTGCCACAGGGACCAGATGGATGTTCAGGAACAAGCTGGATGGGCAAGGAAATATGACAAGGAACAAGGCTAGACTGGTGGTTTAGGGATACAATCAAGAAGAAGGAATTAACTATGATGAAACATATTCTACAGTAGCCAAAATTGAAGTCATTTGAATGTTTATAGCCTTCGCTACATATATGAAAATTACACTATATCATATGGATGTAAAGAGTGCATTTCTGAATGGCTACTTGAAGGAGGAAGTGTTTGTTAAACAACCTCCTAACTTTGAAAGTGAAGAATTCCCTGATCATGTCTTCAAATTGGAAAAGGCTTTATATAGAATGAAATAGGCTCCAAGAGTTTGGTATGAGGGCTCTCAAAATTTCTCTTAACCAATGACTTTCTAAGGGTAAAAATGAACAATGCACTGTTTCTGAAGAACAAAGGAAAGAATTTTCTAACTATGCATCTGTATTTGGATGATATTATTTTTAGGGCCACTAATAAAATATTATGCAAAGATTTGCTGAAATGATGTGAAATGAATTTGAAATGTAACATGATGAGTGAGTTGAATTTCTTTCTTGGGCTACAAATCAAGAAAACACCTACTAGAATCATGATGTACCAGCAAAAATACATCAAAGAACTCTTGAACAAATTCAACATAGGTTCTTCAAAGTCAATTGATACTTCTATTGCTATTGCAACAAGCTTGACTGGATGAAGAAGGGGAAAATGTAGAATAAAAACTGTATAGAGGAATGATTGGTTCACTTTTGTATCTCACTACAAGCGTGATATGTTTAGTGTGGGTATATGTGCAAGGTTTCAAGAAAATCCCAAGGAGTCTCACTGAAAGGCACTCAAATGAATACTCAGATATCTGAAAGGAACTCCTAAATTGTGTATGTGGTATCCAAGAGGAAATAACTTTGACTCAGTTGGTTATGTTGATTTTAACTATGCAGGTTTCCATGTTGACAGAAAAAGCACTTTTGGAACAACATATTTCCTTGGTTCATGCCTTGTGTCTTGGGAAACAAAGAAGCATAACTTAGTGGACTTTTCTATAGCTGAAGCAGAATATATAGCTGCAACATCATGTTGCGCACAATTGTTATGTATAACACATCATCTCAAGGAGTATGGTATTTTTGTTTATTTTGATCCTAACTTTTGTGACAACACTAATGCTAGAAATATTGCAAAAAAATCTATGTCAGTATAAGAGAACTTATCACATTGACATGAGAAACCAATTTCTCAGAGATAATGTTGAAAAAGGAAATATCTCAATAAATTTCTGTAAAACTGAAGGTAAAATTGCTAACATTTACACTAAAGCACTGAGTAGGGACCATTATGAAAGAAACAGGCTGGAACTATGATTAATCAAGTCCTCCCACTAAGTTTAACCCCAATGATTGGCTAGGAAAAAGGTCAATAGTTGTAGATGTATGAGATATCAAATACTTGATTCTGTCTCATACATGTTCTAAGTATACACACTTGCCTCAAATATCTAACTGATGACTGTGTCTTATGATATTAACTTATTATGTCTGAAGCTTTATTGCGAAAAGGACTAAGGAATTGCAAATGAGTTGGTTCTTTGACTCAGATATATGGCATCTTGTCTAAAGTCATTAGAACTTAATAACTGGAATTACTGCTGCATTCAAACTTCATTAAACAAGCATGCATCAATTCTATCTGTTTTCAAAGTCAAGGATCAAGGGGGAATTTTATTAAGGTTATCCTATTTTTCTAAAAGTCCGTTTATTAAATATATCTGTTATTAGAGTCCTATTAGAACTCGAATCAATTACTCTCTCTCTCTCTCTCTCCCTCTCTCTCTCTTTGAGTCATTTTAGGACTATTTCCCTTTAAAACCATCTCGTAAAACCTCTTCCAAATTCACTGTTTCTCCTCACCTTGAGCGAGAAATAAAATAAATCATCTCGTCCTCTTTCCACCGTAATAAAGCCTAGCCAGAATCCCTCAAAGACAAAATCATCCTCAAAGCATGGGTCTAAATCAAAATTGAGAAGTTTAAGCCAGAGAAAAGTGTAAAATGGTTGTTAGTTCTGGGCTCATTACTTGTTGTTTCTCAACCTCTACCCTCTGATAACACTGCATCTGTGCACCACCACCTACTGTCACTCTTCCACCTCCAGCCTCTATCATCTCTGTACCTTCATCCCTAAAAAAAACCACCCAAGCAACTGTAACTACCCCACAAATCACCTCCAAACCCAGAAAGGTCAAGGACACTTCAAGGAAATCAGTAAAAGATAGAAAAACAGTTGATAGTGTTATTGCTAAGGGGGAACCCGAAGTTAAGAGGACTACTGCTCAGGGGCACCTGCAATCGACAAGGATGCTCAAGTAAAACCTTCCCCATCAAAAATTGATGTTCTGGCATCTGCCGTAGATATCTCACCCATTAGATATTGTTGAACCTCTTAGAGGCACAATGTATGTAGAAAGCACTGTAGTAGAAAAGGAAGTTGTAGCACAACATAAGAACTAGAAGTAGTTGCAGACTGGAATGTGGTCGAGGGGGAATGTGAGAAAGAAACAGGGGATAATGAAGGTTCTGATGGAAGTTCTTATATCTGGACTGATTATGAGAACTATGAGGAAACAAATAAAGACGGAGAAGGGGAAGAAGATAAAGATCACAATTCTGAGGAAAAGAAAAGTGAGGATGAGGGTGAATCAAAAAAGGAGAATGAATGTGAAATAGAAGAACAACAGGGTGAATTAGTGGGAGATTCAGAAGGAGAAAAGGAAAATGAGAGAGAAGACTCTGAGAGTGAAGGCAATAAGGGTGTAGGAGATAATGAAAAAGTAAGTGAAGGTGAGGATTATGAATCTGACAGTGAGGAAGAAAATGCGAGTGAAGAATCTGAAGGCTCTATGACTATTGCAAATACAATCATGGCTCCTTTGAAAGAAGTTAATGAAGAGGAAGGGTCGCAGGAACCAAACCCTTCCTTAACTCCTTTCGTAGGAAATGAGAAGGTTGAAAGTGATGAGGATGACTTGCCACTATCTGAGGCAGGAAAGAAGAAAGAAAAGCCCCTGCAAAGCCTACAAGAACATCTTTACAGGCAAGGAAGAAAGTGGCTCCTCCTACTAGAACTCCTCTCACCGAGAGCGAGAGAGAAATTGTTGATGCACAAATGATCAGTGAAGTTAGGAGTTCCAAGAGGACAAGAAATCTAGTTACTTCTGCGGAAGCTATTCTTAAGTTGGATGTGGATGCTGAACCTGGTTCTTCCCTTAAGGGAAAGAAACCATCAGTGAAGAGGACTGTTGTCAAACCCACCAAAGCAACTGCCTCCACTCAGAAGAATATTATTGGGCAAAATAAATATGTTGAGTCAGATATAGTTGACAGGATGACAGAGTTCAAAAATATAAAAGTCTTGAATGGGAAGATACTGGCCAACACTGATAAGGGTATGGCACAGTTTGTAGAAAATATTAACATGCAGGGATGGACACACTTGTTTGTGAAATCCTTTCCCCTGTGTGTGTAGCTGCAGTAGTTGAGTTCTATGCCAACTTTTAGTTTGATGGAAAAGTGGTGAATAGCTCTGTGAGAGATTTTGAGTTGGAATTTGATATTGAAGAACTTGGGCTACTTCTAAACATCCCTCCCTGGGATTCAAAAATTAGTTGAAGAAAAAATCACCAGCAATTGACAATGATGTGGATACATATATTGTGGTTACCAAAACATTTTCCCAGAAGTTTGAACTGGATGCTCCTCAAAAGGTGTATAAGATTGATATAACACATTTTCATAAGTTTTTGTTCCATTTTTTGAATTCTTGCATTCCGCAGAGGTTTGAGAGGAGGCATAAGGCTATTCTACTTGACACGATTATGATGGAGCTATTAGACACAGACAAGGCAATCAACCTTCCTAGTTTGATGATCCAACACATGGCAAGGGCTGCAGATACCTCCAAGCCGAAACATGCTATGGCATATGATTTCATGTTGATTGAGATTTTTTGAAAAACTCAATATCTCTCTGCCTGAGCTGAAGTTTGGCAATCACAATGTTGTTCTAGCTGCAGTCACACTCAGGCAGTGTGGCTATGGTGTGATCAAGGCTAAAGGTCAAAGTAGAACTGTTATTCTGCCTGGAAGCAGCAAGGTTGCTGAGCTTTCGAAAAGGTTGGAGTTGGCCTTGGAGTAAAATGTTAAACTCAGGATTACAATGATGAACTAAGGAAGGAAACCAAACAGCTTAGGGAAGAGCTGAGAAAAGACAGAGAGGCTCATGCACAACAGATTGCTACTCTTGTGAAAGCCTTGACCCCCTCCACCTCTCACCCTTGACCTTGGTCCTTTATCCCATGTCATGTGTCTAATTCTAGTTGCCTAGTGGTTCCATGTCTTTTGTTTTCAATGACTAGTTTTGATTAGTATGAAAGAAGTTCTACTTTATTTTGTTTTAATGCTTTTTGATCAAGGCCTCATGCATAATTTGGTACTACTAAATGTGTTATTTTATGTTGCTTACATGCTTCTCACATGGTTTATATCATCAACATCGCTCATTTGTTGATTTTTCTTGTGTTTGTGGTGTAGCCTCAGTAGCCATGAATCTTGTATTAAATGATTGCTTAGTTTTTCTTACGGCTGTTTTATTTTTTTTGATGATGCCAAAAGAGGAAAGATAAATTTGGGGAGGGGAGGGGGAGATTTGTTTGTTCAATAATTGATGAATAATTTTTCTACTCAAATGTAATGTTGTGTCTGCTTATAAAAGTTATCACCTGGTTCATGAGGACAAAGTTTGCTATTGTCAAAAAGGGAAAATTTATTGAGAATTGAGTTTGATGATTAACAAGCGTGTGCAATGACCATGTGCTAAGAATAAGGTTCTCATAGTAGCTGCTGAATGTCCTTATAGGGCAGTAACTTTTATACAAAGTTACTGCAGTCCGATATTGCTGGGAAAGACTCTTGATGCGATGAGGGTTGTTGCCTAAGGATATCTTGCAGGATATATAGTAGATGAGTCACAAGGTTTGTGGAGTCCTAGTGATTTCAGGATTTGCAAGCAAACGAGAGTTTGATTACGTAGGACTCCCAACGATATCAGATAATTGGGAAGTTAAATACTTTGCCTATGCACTGTTGAAGACCATCCTCTTACACATTGACCGAAGAAAGTAGCATAACAATTTCAGTTCAAGACGCACATCAAGTTTGTTCTGAAAGTCATTTTCTTGAGTCAGTTTAGTTTACGTGTATTAGGAGATTGAGTTGTAATCATGATGATATTCAAACAATGTTAATTGAAGTATTGTCTGAGTTTGCAAGTTAGTGTAACTTTTGATTTTCATACAACAAGTAAAAGTAAGAGTAGTATGGGGTATTGGGTTACAAGTGTTGTAATCAGTACATTTGACTTAATTGTTCTAGTGAAGTTTAAGTTAAAATCCTACGTGGTAGGTCGTGATTTTTGCACCTTTAAGCCAGGTGATTTTCCACGTAAAAATTATTGTTCTTACTTTATTGTTTAATTTATTTGCGCGTAAGGAGTAAGGGAAAGAACAATTTTTTTTGGTAATTTAGGAAAGCACTTAAACTAACACTAACTTATTTCTTTTTTTTTCGAAACAGAATTAAGAAATTTGGAGTACAAAGACAAACATTAGTTTCTTTTTATCACGATTCAAACACTGAGTTTTTAAACTTTTTAAATATTAAAATTTACATTTTTAAAACTAAAATAGAATGTAATAGAAGTCATACTCAATCTTTTCAATTTCACGTGTCACACTTTCCTTTTTAGTTTTGTCTAAAAGAATATTTAAAAATATATAATTGAACTTTAAACTTTCTATTTTACCTTTAATGATATAATTTTATAGTCACCCGAACATATTTATTTGTTCTAGACCACAAATCTTAAAAGTTTTTTTCCTTAGATTAGTGCTTGGTTAAATATTATCACATAATTAAAATAAGATGGAAGGAGTAATAAAGTTGTAGGTGGATGGAGTTGGTAAACTACATAACATTTTATTTATTTTTTCTCAAATGCTTATAAGACGTTCTTTTCTTTACACTTAATTAAAGTTAGCCATCAGGGGAAAAGATCAATCAAGCCAAAACCATGAGATCTATTACGCGGCTCCTTCCCGATGTTCCTTGGATGGGCGAGGTAAGGCTAAGCAATTGATGTCAATACAGTTGATGTCCGCTAACTGAGGTCCCCGCCGTATGCTAGACGAGATTGTTAGTGTCGTACGGGAAAAATGATGTCAAGAACAATTGAGAGATCAGTAAAGAGAATTGAAAGAAAGCTTAATTGCATAAATGAAAGCTACTATAAAAAGAAGGCAACGCGGTGTCGAGGGGGAGAGACACCAGTACAGAGAATTGCTTGCTAAAAGGTTTTGATTGCTTGATCCCCCCTAATAATGCTTAAAAAATATAAACCAAAGCTACATGACTTGACCTAATTAAGCTAGAGGAACATAATGAAATTACATGGAATAAAACTACTCTATATTTACAATGAAAAGGACTTAGTTTCCTACAAGGTAGAAACAGGTCTGTTGTCAGCAACTTTGTCTCTGGCATCACGATTGGCGTGTGTGGCGTTGTTGGCAGCTGCTTGCAGCTGGGCGCTAGCGAGGGATATCGGTATGGCGACAGAGGCACATGCGCGCTTGTCACTTGGCGCAGCCAAGACCACGGGGCCGTCCGTGGGTCTAGGCATTGGGAGGCTTTCCAGGACGCCACGGGGCGCGTCCAAGGGGTCATGGGGCATATATGGAAAGCCGCCCATGAAATTCTCCCCCACCTGAGTTGACGACGTCCTCGGCGCCTCACTTGAAAAATAATCTTCAATTAGGCTCTTATAGGCTTTGATGTTTGTTCCCCTCTCCCAAGTATTCTCCTCTGCATCACACCCTTGCCATTTCACCAAAAACTCTTGGTGATCCTTCCTTGAGGCATGAATAACCGATCATCCAGAATAGTTTCGGCACACCTTTTCCCGGTTGAATTGGGGCCTCAAAACTGGGTATTGTGAGTTGGCTCCGTGAAGGATCCTCCATGTCTTCCCGAAAAGGTTTCAGAAGACTGACATGGACGACGAGACGGATTTTCCACCAAGCTAGGGTATCCACCCGGTATGCAACTTTCCCAATGCGTCTTTCAATGGACAAAGGCCCAATATATTTTTGCAATAGGTGAGGGTCATGGACCCTTGCAAACAAGTACCGCTTTGGGATTTTGACCATAACTTTGTCTCCTACTTTGTATTCAACAAAGCGACAATTCTGATCAGCATGCCTCTTCATCCGCATTTGGGATTTGACAAGATAGCTCCGCACTATATCCAAATTTCGCTTCCATTCTTTTAAGAAGCTAGCAGCACGAGGAGATTTGGACATATTTGGTGCATTCACAGTGTGTGGGAGTAGCGGTTGCTTCCGGTAACAATTTCAAAAGCGCTTTTGTTTGTACTAGAGATCTTTTGTGATTTGAAACACAGTTGAGCAGCATCCGGAAGCTTCACCCAATTCTTTTGCGATCCAGTAACAAAGTGGCGGAGATATTCCTCCAACATACCATTGAACCGCTTCGTCTGGCCGTCAGATTGCGGATGAAAGCTTGAGCTATGACTCAATTTTGACCCGAGGCACTTAAATAGTTGGGTCCAAAAGTTGCTAGTGCAGCGTGAATCGCGATCACTAACGATGTCTTTGGGTAGGCACCAATATTTGACGATATGGGAGAAAAAGAGTCGAGTTGTATCTTCTGTTGATATATATTGAGGTGCTGCAATAAAGGTGGCATACTTGGAAAACCGATCCACCACAACCAAGATAGTTGTGAGATTTCCGACCTTGGGCAATCTGGTGATGAAATCCAGAGACACGCTTTCCTAAGGTCTCTTTGGAACAACTAATGGTTCCAAGAGTCCCGCTTGTGTCAAGCGGTCGGACTTGTCCTTCTGGCATACTAGACAAGTTCTCACATACTGAGTGATGTCGTCGGTCATTTGAGGCCAATAATATGCACGGCGAAGTAATGTCATGGTGCATTCTTCCCCGGGATGGCCGGCCTACAGAGTGTCGTGACATTCCTCCAAAAGAGTTCTTCTCAGATCTCGTCCTTTAGCAACATATAGTCGGTTCCTTTTTACCTTCTGGAACCCATCCTCCATGTAGAACCGGCGAGTTTTTCCCTATCCTACTAGATCAACCAAATACTGTGCAGCATGATCCCTGATGAGTAGATCCTGTATCTGGTCTTTTATGGTGTTATCTACTTCACTCCCCCTTAGGGTGGCGAGTAGGCACACTGACGCTAGATCAGCTCTCCGACTGAGTGCATCAGCAACATTATTAGTTTTCCCACTTCGGTACTCCAGGTTGAAGTGAAATTCTGCTAGGAGTTCCTTCCATCGGGCCTGTCGGCCATTCAGCTTCGGCTGGGCCATGAAATGACTAACAACTGTGTTGTCTGTCTTGACCACAAACAGGGATCCCAGCAGATAATGCCTCAAAAGGTGTAAGCAATGAACGACAACCAGTAGTTCTTTCTCATGGGCGGCATAGCGTCGCTCTGCATCCTTCAGCTTTCGGCTCTCAAATGCTACGGGATGCCCGTCTTGTAGCAAGACTCCGCCAAGAGCATAGTCGGAAACATCCCTTTGTACCTCGAATGGCTTGGCCAAATCAGGAAGGGCCAAGACGGGGCTACTATACATAGCCGCTTTTAATGCGTTAAAGGCCTCCGCTCGTCTAGGACCCCAATCCCAAGGCGTGACCTTCTTGAGGAGTTCTGTCAATGGCACTGTGATAAGGTAGTAATTCTTCACAAATCGCCGATAGAAATTGCATAGGCCAAGGAATGCCCTCAAGGCGTGGATATCCTTGGGTGGCGGCCAATCTGTGATGGCTTAGATCTTTTGCTGGTCTATCTTGATCAGCCTTTCCTCAATGACATGTCCTAGAAATTCGATCTGTTTTTGAGCAAAGGAGCACTTGGATAGCTTTGCGTATAATTCATGCTCCCGCAACCGTGCTAGGACCTTCTGCAAATGCTCCAGGTGTTCTTCCAGTGTCTGGCTATAAATCACAATGTCATCTAAATAAACCACCACGAATTCATCAATATACTCTCGGAAGGCTTGGTTCATCAGGGTGCAAAATGTAGCTGGAGAATTAGTCAAGCCGAACGGCATAACTAGGAAGTCGAACGACCCATATCTTGTCACACGTGTCATCTTGTGTTCATCGCCCTCAACAATTCGCACTTGCCAATACCCTGTCTTCAGGTCAATTTTCATGAACACCGTTGCACTCCCCAATCTATCGAATAAGTCTGCCATGAGAGGAATAGGATACTTGTTCTTCACACTGATTTTATTTAAAGCCCAATAATCCACACAGAGTCGTAGACTACCATCATGTTTCTTTTGGAAAAGCACAGGGGACCCATATTGGGACTTGAAGGGTGCAATGATCCATGTGTCTAGTATCTCCGTCAATTGTCTCCGAAGCTCGGTGAGTTCGGGTTGGACATTATATAAGGTGCCCGGGCAGGTGGCTTCGCACCCGGCACTAACTCAATCTCATGGTCCACAGTGCGCCTAGGCGGAAGTCGCTTTGACATCTCTTGTGGCATGACGTCTTCAAATTCCAGTAGTAGCTCTTTTACGGGTGTAGAGATGGGACTCGATGAGCGTTTTACCTCTTCAATGCATAGGGTATCCAGGAACGTAGGTTCATGTCTTTTGACTCCCTTCTTCAGCTGCAAGGCCGAGATGTTCTCAGCGGCTATTTTCACGGACATGCACATGATAATTCAGGGCTTGGACCTATTTACTCCCATCATCAGAAGCATGTCCGCATATGGTATGGGCATGGTATTGGTTTGCCTCAAGAATTCCATCCCAACTATCAACTCGAAGTCATCTATGATCACCACGGGCAAGTTGAACTTTTCTTCATAAGGACCCATCTTCACTGGTACTCCTTTGGCTATTCCACTCACTGGTTGAGGAGGTGAGTTGATAGCCTTGACGTGACCTCTGCCCTTTCCTACAACTATGCCAAGGCGCTCTACTTGAGTTGAGGCCAAGTAGTTGTGCGTAGCACCTGTATCTAACATCACCCGTATGGGCTTTCCATTTACCTTCAGTTCAACGAACATCAAGGTCCTCTTTTGTTTAAGAGGAGTCCCTTCATTCGTCTTCTTTTTTCCTTTCTTAGGGATTGGGCAGGGGTCCTTCTTCTTACGGATACCAGCACTGGTTCCCGCTAATGCCTCAGAAATATAACCCACAATTGCATTGAAGGCACCGACTGGTCTGGACTGCTCCGCATCGTCTTCTTCGTCATCCGTCCCATCATCATATGCTTGATGGGTATTCATCTGTGCATGTGGACCTTCTTTATTCCAATGTGGGTCGCCGCAATGACGGCATCCTGAGGGGGATTTCTCCCCCGATCATTGTTGTTTGACGCAACACTGTTGCTGGCTGCGGAAGGAGCTTTTGATTTGGGTGCACTCCGGTCTCCCCCACTTCTGCTAGGGCCACCATTATTAGGCTGGCCTCCTTTGCATCCCTCTCGGACAGGTGGTGGAGGCTTATCCATCTGAGTTTCCACTTGGTATTCTCCAAGGCATTCCGCTGCTTGGATCGCCTTGGGTAGGGTATCTACCCATTGTATTTACAGCTCCATGTGGGCATAAGGTTTCAACCCTTCCAGGAATGTGAAGATCTTGTCTTTGTCCCCCATGTCACGTATGTTCAGCATGAGCGCGGAGAATTCTCGCACGTAATCCCGCACTGATCTGCTATGTCGGAGCTCCCGTAGTTTCCTCCTTGCATTATACGCAACATTCTCGGGGAAGAACTGTAGGCGTATGACTGCCTTCAGTTCTTCCCATGTCTCCAAAGCATCTTCACCGGCCCTAATGGCTTCATACTTCACTCGCCACCAGAGCTTAGCATCACCCTGAAGATACATGGCAGCAGTTGCTGCCTTCTTGGCTTCTTCTAGGCCTCCCACGGCATCGAAGTACTGCTCGATGTCGAAGATGAAACTATCCACTTCTTTAGCATTTCGAGCTCCGCTGTATGGCTTTAGCTCAGGAATTTTCAGTTTTTGTAACATGGGGGTGAGGTTCACAGCACCCCCGATTTAATTTCCACCTCCTCGAAGCAAACCTTGTAGAGCAGCATTAACAACAATGAGCTGGCCTGTCAAGTTGTCTATAGTTTGCTGCATGGCAGTCACCCTGTCTGCCTCTTGTGCCCTGTAGGCTAAATCCTCAGCACCCTCCTGCCGGAGGTCCTCGAATTTACCAAAAATTTCGGCTGCCTCAGTAGTTGCAGTTTGTCGGTCTCCTTCGGAGTCGCGACTGATGTTTTCTATGTCAACTTCGGCCTGGATCATTCTGCGGTCCAGGTCGTCCAACCTTTGCACTAGGCTGGTTTGTAGTTCAGGCACCGTATTTACAATGGGTTGTAATACGTCAATCGTCTCCTCAAGGGCCGCAATGCGGTCCCCATGATTCACCATGGTCAGAAATGGTAGTAATGGCAATACGTTCCCTCGTCCGATGTCGAGCCTAGGATCTGATACCAACTATTACGGGGCGCCTTCCTGATGTTCCTTGGAAGGGCGACGTAAGGCTAATCAACTGATGTCAGTACAACTGTTGTCCGCCAAATGAGGTCCTCTCCGTACGTTAGACGAGATTGTCAGTGCCGTACGGGAAAACTGATGTCAAGAACAATTGAGAGAACAGTAAAGAGAATTGAAAGAAAGCTTGTTTGCATAAATGAAAGCTATTACAAAAAGAAGGCAACGTGGTGTCGAGGAGGAGAGACACCAGTACAGAGAATTGCTTGCTAGAACGTTTTGATTGCTTGATCCCCCCTAATAATGCTTAAAAAAAATAAACCAAAGCTACATGACTTGACCTAATTAAGCTAGAGGAACATAATGAAATTACATGGAATAAAACTACTCTATATTTACAATGAAAAGGACTTAGTTTCCTACAAGGTAGAAACATGGCCGTTGTTAGCAACTTTGTCTCTGGCATCATGATCTGCGTACGCAACATTGTCTGCGCGCGCGGCGCTGTTGGCAGCTGCTTGCGGATGGGCGCTAGCGAGGAATATTGGTGGGGCGACAGGCACATGCACGCTTGTTACTTGGCGCAGCCAAGACCACGGGGCTCTCCGTGGCACTAGGCGTTGGGAGGCTTGCCAGCGCCACGGGACGCGTCCAAGGGGTCATGGGGCATGTCTGGAAAGCCGACCATGGCGGATCACATGAAAGTTGAGAGTCGGCAACATGCTCTCTCACGTTCCTAGCGAAAATTAATAAACCAAAGAATTTGACAAGTACTATGCTTCGAGTCAATATTTAGGAATAACTATCAAAGATTGCGGTGAAATGGATATGATTCATATGTATGGGTGGATAGAGCTTATTTGATGTATCGGTTTATCTGAACCAACTGCTTCAATGCAGAACATAAAATTTTATGTAAACTTTTATTAAAAGTGTACTAATAAGTAGTAGATACGAAACTATAACTCTAAGAATATAATAGATTCAATACTAAGAACCTTAAAGATAGATGCGGATCCAGGATTTCAGGAGGATGGGTGTAGCACTACCCGACCATTGCTTGATTTGGTCCTTTAAAATTTTGCCATGACAACAACTTGACAAGTAAACAACAATCAATATTATTATTACAAAAATTTATCATTTCATAGACAAATGTCTAAATAGTTTTCCTATCCCAATGACAGCATCATTATTAATAGTTATAAATATTGAGCTCGATATATTAAAATTAAATAACTACACAAAAAAAGAGTGGTAATTGCAACAATAGGGAACTTGACATTGAAAAGATTCAAATTAATTCAAAATTTATTTTTTAGTTTTTGAAACTCAATGATTAAACCAAAAAGAAAATGAAGAAAACACAAAAGAAGAAAAAGGAAATTAAAGAGAATCCCAAAAAAAACCAAAAATTTAATTAAAAGATATATGTCACAGAGTGGACCAATAAACATAAGAACTATTACGCGGCGCCTTCCTGAGATTCTTTGGAAGGGCGATGTAAGGCTAAGCAACCGATGTCAAGGTGGTTGCTGTCCGCCAAGTGAGGTCCCCTCCGCACGCTAGACGAGATTGTCAGTGCCGTGCAGGAAAACCAATGCCAACAATTTGAGAGAACAGTAATGAGAATTGAATAAAAGCTTGATTGAATTAATGAAAGCTGTTACAAAGAA
>ML415201.1:50900-191960 GCA_005239525.1 Nicotiana knightiana
AACAACAACTCCACACTCAAAAAATGAAAAGAGAGCAGAAGGAAGAGTTGGAAACAACACAAACTGAAGAATAAAAGAAGCATACTTTCTCATAGAATTTGTGTTATACCTCAGAAAGTAAAGCAACAACAACGGCAGAAATGCAGGGAATTTCCTCAGCTAGTTGGAATATAACACGAATAACTGTGAAGACTTGAAGATCTTTCAACTACAATCAATTTGAAATATAACACGAATAACAATCAGTGCAACTGTATAATACATAACTCAGTAATTAGAATAGTCCTCAGCAAATTAGATAGGTGAAGAGTTGAGGCACCCGACCTGGATGGGTATGGAAGCAACCACTGCATCAACTTCTAAAACAATATTGGGATCACCACCCCATCGGAGGTCAATATCCATAATGATTTGACCCTTTTTCAGGCTCTGAACACGAATACCTGCATTAATTAAGTATTGTACATTCTTTCAAAAAGGGAATCACATGTAATTAACGCTTAATGGTGGAGGTAACCTTAAACAACTACACTCTTTACCAGTGAAATTAATTTAACTGCACTGGAGTATGAGTAATGAACAATGGAGAAATTATTAGGCTGTACTTATAGATTCTCCAGTAGAATGTCTAATTAAAAAATAACCTAACAAATTAGTGGATAGGTTTATGTTGCTACCTTCAATTTTAGGAGCCACAGTTCCCAAGGACAGTTTGCTGAACTTCAATGAAGAAATTCCAGGAGGTCGATAATCTTCTAAAATAGGTTCAACAGAGTCTTTTATAATAGCTTCTCCTGCCTGCACAGTGACATATTCCAAAGATTAGATTTATGGCGTCACAACATGGAGGTTGAGCAAATACAAACAGGGTTCGATCACGTAAAAGAGATTACAGATGCTGCTGATCTAACTAAAAAGCTCACACTAACACAACAAGTATCAACTTTCAAATTATCCATCCATAGGCAGTGTCATCTATCATAGCAGACGAGGTACATAAAAGCAAATACTCTGTCTCATTGAACAGAGGAGTCGACTGAAAAACTGTATGCAAAAAGTTCCATCTGCTTAAATTTACGAAAAATACCATCTATGCCAACTGCTCTCTCAACCTATCTCCCGCACTTAATTTCAACTTCGATACCATGTCATTCACATAAATAATAATAATAGGGCATTGTTAAGTATTTTAAACAACTTTGATATGGCAAACTAGAAGCATATTATAAAATACCAATACATGAAAACGTACAACCTTATACATTATGTTAAGGATTAGCATCTAAGACATAATGACGTTATTGAAAGATATAATCTCTAAAGAGAAGAAAAGATTTGAGGATCATTAGAAGAGACATTTTTGCTCAATATGCTGATAATAAAAGAGAACCTCCTACGCATTTAGATACATCATACACCCACAAAGCAAGCACAATTTATGCTATGATTGAAGTTACAAGACCTGACTTACAAAGCAAAAATTGCACAGGATACCAAAGATAGGTGTAAGAGCTTACATCAGCAACAAATGGCCACAGTTTGCTCAATTGTTTGTTCAACCATTTGACCTGCCAGTATGATACAATACGAGAAAAAGTAACATTAATAGTGCTATTTTCTTTAAACTGCAGAAAGAAAACAAGTGAAAACTACAAACGATAAAAAGATTCTACGATTCAAAGCTGACATTGATAAGATCAGGAGACAACCTTTAAAATGTCCCAGTCCTATCATTATGTTCCTGAACTAAACTCCAAAAATGGACTACAGCTCTAATAACCAAATTCCGAAAGTAGAACCTACCTTCATTGATTATATTTCTTAAGCTATAAAACATTATTATAGGACAGAGAAGAAACTTTGTGTTCAGCTGAAAATAGGATAACATAGAACGATGAGCGTCAAATACCATATTGGGTGAAAACTAAAACAAGTAAGGGCAATATCCAACCTGTTCAAAAACTGGGAATGATATCCATTCAGGAAACTTATCTCCACAGATTTTCTTTAGATCATCCCTGTTGAGGGAGCCCATTAGTTTTACATCTACGGCCTGTATTAAAGAAACAAAATACAGAACAGCAATGAATAACAGTCTTTCAGAAAGAAAACCGACATGCATTCCACTATTCAAATTTTCTGTTCAACTAGCATAATGAGGAACACCATCTAAATGTTCACATCTACATTTCAAAGCAACCACAATTGTTAATTCTTACTCTTATAGCAAAGTACCTTGATGAGAAACTGAACTATCGATACATATGGAGCAAAACTACGTTCGAAATCAATTATTTATACTTGTTTAGTGAAATTTTTAACACATATATTGGATTCGAGCCAAAATTAACCCATAAATTGAACTCTACATCCATATTTTCTTCAAGCAATGTTAGTCATATTTTCTTCAAGCAATGCACTAACGCGCTTGAACTGAATTCCCTAAATGCTCTTTCCAAAATCATTACTTATTTTACTCAAAAATTGAAAATTAAGCCTTTGCAAATTACACAGTTATTAGACAAATTCCTCACATGTGGCAACATAACAGTCCTCTCGTAATTAGGTTGAATAAAGCACGGGAGAAAATTACAACAGAAATTTTCATCATATAGTATGTGAATTAGGAAAGAGAATGAGCAATTATATACCTTAGCGATTCGCTTAGTGCTTCGATACCTCATCATATATTGCCAACCCGCCATTAAACCGATCCCGAAGATCATCCCCATCATAATCCCCGAAATTAATCCCATTTTTTTATATATATATATTTGACTGCTTTGAGCCAATTTTCCTAACAAAAGGACAAATTTGTCGTAGAGCCAAAAAGATCAGAAAATGCAGAAATCTCAGAGAGAGAGAGAGAGAGAGAAGATGAAGAGCTACGGTGAAAGTCAGAATCCAAATTGACGCGTGGAAAAACGAAAATCTATTTTCTTTTCTTCTATAGATCGAGCTGAAATTGACAAAGGAATCCACGAGCCAAATATTTGAAAGGTGGTTAATGGAGTTAGTTAGTCAGGGACAAAAATGTCAGTACGAAAAAGTTTGTTACGTAAGTTAGTGATTGTGGGAATTTTGTGTGAGCTAGGAATTCTGTTACAGTAGAAACATATATGTATTGTATTTTTGTATACTATTTTGTGTGTTTAACTTAAAGGTGTCAAAGGGGTGGGCCGTTCCGGTCCGGTTGATTAAAAAAGTGACCGGAGGGTCACCAATCCAGGCCGGTTACCGGTTTTTCCAAATCGGGTTTAACGGGCCCCGTCCCATCCGGTGAAATACTGAATCGGAACGGTTATGGGCTTAAGGGGCCGAGTTTTCTTTTCTGTATTTTGTATAAATATTGTAATTTATATTAATATAAAATAAAAATATAAAACAAAAAAAAATCATATAAAAAAGTGTTTGAATAAAGGATGCAAAGGCTTTAAAATCCTTATATTTGAATATTTTATTAAGAATTTAAGATAATAGAATACAATGAAGATGGAAAAATATTGCACTTATAATTTGCAAGTTCTTTTTTGATTTCAAAATTGAAAATTAAAGCTTATTAACAACAACTAAATTAACGAAAAAAAAGTAAATTCAAAGTTTAATTATTAAATATAAAATTATAAATCCAGAACTTCAAAAATTTTGCATTGCCTTAGTAAATTCTTCATAATCAATATGACCTTCTTGGCTGTAATACCCCAGTCTCTAGACAGAGTCCCGCTTCGGCAAAACACAAGAGGGATGTTATGTATATAAGTTAACAAGCCTTAGACCCTAGTGACGCGTTTTAAACCCGTGAGGGCGCATGCCCAGAGCGGACAATATCACTAGCGGGCTGGGCTGTTACAGATGGTATCAGAGCCACTATTGTATCAGCCATGCCGATGGTGGGTCAGAGTTCAACTGAGTTTATGCAAATCCCGGTTAGGCAGGGCAAACCTCAGTGTTGAGTCTAGGAAAATCCCATGCGATGGGGCAAACCTCAGCGAGGACACTGAGTCCATAATAGGGGGTGTATGTAACACCCCAGATTTTAAACTGAGTCCCACATTGACAAAACACAAAAGGGAGTCTGGATATATAAGTTAACAAGCCTTAGACAGAGTCCCAGAGGGCCTAGACCCAGAGAACACAATATCACTAGCGGGTAGGACTGTTACAGATGGTTGTAACACCCCAGACCTTAGACAGAGTCCCACAACGGTAAAATACAAGAGAGATTATGGGTATATAAGTTAACAAGCCTTAGACCCTAGTGATGCGTTTTAAATCCGTGAGGGCCTAGACCCAGAACGGACAATATCACTAGCGGGTAGGGCTGTTACAGATGGTATCAGAGCCACTCTTGTGTTAGCCATGCCGATGGTGGGTCAGAGTTCAACTGAGTTTAGGCAAATCCCGGTTAGGCGGGGCAAACCTCAGTATTGAGTCTAGGAGAATCTCATGCGGTGGGGCAAACCTCAGCAAGGACGCTGAGTCCATAAGAGGGGGTGACACCCCAATCTTTAGACAGAGTCCTACTTCGGTAAAACACAAAAGGGAAGCTGGGTATATAAGTTAACAAGCCTTAGACCCTAGTGACGCGTTTTAAACCCGTGTGGGCCAAAGCCCAGAGCGGACAATATCACTAGCGGGCTGGGCTATTACATTGGCTATCTCTGGAGTGTTAAATTCAAAGGTTTTCATAGTTTCATTTCAAATTTTCATTGCATAATAATACTTCAAATTAATCTAACAAACTAAAACATTAAGCATAAATACGTCTAATAATTTAAAATAACACAATTGTCTCAAATCAACTTAAATACGAATTTCTGGAGGGCGCTCAAGACAACTCTTCATATGCCTCCTTAAACAGCCTGTGCCCTCCCACTTTCGACGAAGATTTAAGGCTCGACCATAGTTCTTGCACTTTACTTTGTGAAAATTTTCATTTTCTTCTACCACCTCAAAGTGTTCCCAAACATATAAGCGCACTCTAAAAGCACAGGGCATGATTTAACTTGATTTGAGAATTTGAGTTTGAGGAATGAGAGATGAGTGCAGAAATGAAGAAGGGGGGAGGGGGTGTATTTATAGTTTTTCAAATGACTAAATTAGTAATTAATAAAAGTGTTATTTTTTAAAATAATTGCCCAAAAAGGGCTATTCTTGCAAAATATCTGTTGGGCAACGGTCAAATTAGAAGCTGGCCATTACCAACGGTCAAATGAATTTTAAAAATCAGAAAATAACCGTTAAACCGGTCCTGTTAACCGGCTCAACAATGTTTTCCTTGATCGGGTTTGACCGTTCTAGTTAACCGGTAATGAAAATGTAAACGTCCCAACCCCTAACCCCGCAAACCTAGCCCTAACCGGCCCCTATCACCGGTCCGGGCAATACCGGTCTAGGCCGGTCAGGAACCGGGTCAACTCGGCCCGTTAAACACCCATAGTTTAATTACGTCGGGAATCATGGACCGGTAAGGAGAAAGGAACATTGAGATTTGAACCCATACATTTGTGTGAAATACTCACAACGTGACTAGGGGCCAATGTCGTAGCCACATTATGGTTAGTGTAGTCAAGCGAACACCCCTCGCCGAAAAATTATACCGAATTCGATCAAATATTACTTTATATAATTATATATTACTTTTTAAATACCTTTAATATAGTTGAGTGAGGCACTCCAGTGGTCTAGGGTATTCAAAGTAAGGTGTTCATGAGTTCAAATCCCTGTTTAAAAATTTTTATTTGCTCATTTTGTTTGCCAACATTAAACGTCGACCACCGTAAAAATAACTCTTTTTCAATCTAAAAATATTCTAATAAATAACTCTTAAAACTAAAATTTTGTATAGAAACAAATAACTAATCTTAGAAGTAATTTTAGAATTAAATGTTATTTCTTAAATAAATTTATAATTTAAAAGTCAAGCTCTACAAAAATTTCATCAACAGCTCTCAATATACTACAAACCCTTTGGACTGTCACTTACCTTTGGTTTTATGCTTACTTTTATCAGTAAAATATCAATTGTTACTTTTTATTTAAGTTTTGATTTATACAATTATAGTTCTATTACAATTATTTTTATTGTTTAGCTAAGTGCAACATACTTTGATTTAAAAAATTTGGTGCTCTTAAATTATTCATCGAAAAATAATTATTAACTTCTTTAAAGTTTGAACACCCTTAGTGAGATTCTTGGCAACACTACTGCTAGGGGTATAGCTAGATATTTGGTAAGGGGGTTCAGTTGAATCACCGGCGCCTAAAATTATACCACGTATATAAAAGAAAAATGAAAATTTTATTTTTAACTTTTTGAAGTTTCTTGTACTGGTTGTATTTTGGATTCATTCAGTAATCCATGACGTTTCTCTTCCCCGTCTATCATTTTCTCTCTTTGGAATTGCATCATCTGGAGCTTGTATATGATTTATTTGTTCTCTTTCAATTCCTTATGAGTTCCATTTGATCACTGTTATGATCACTGTAATGTTTGAATTTGACATATATAGTGGGAAGATTTGAGAGGTTGGATAACAAATGGGACCAATTTTTTTAGGTTGATACACCGGAGAAAATGCTTTTATATTTTGAGTTTAAGCTCTGTGTACTGACAGTATAAAAAATATTTACAATCAGGTCACTTATTAGGTAATTACAAGTAAATTTCTTGATAACCAATCATTAATTGGTAATTTAGTAAAAATAAAAATCTGTTATCACATTTTAAAATTT
Source organism: Nicotiana knightiana (assembly GCA_005239525.1). Lineage (NCBI taxonomy): Eukaryota > Viridiplantae > Streptophyta > Magnoliopsida > Solanales > Solanaceae > Nicotiana > Nicotiana knightiana. Next base: position 57,636 of record ML415201.1, read on the forward strand.
AATGATAGTGTATATAAAAAATCAAAAGAAAAAGAGGCAGTGCTGACAGGCTCTCTCAAACACAGTTACACCAATGGACCAATAAAATGCACTGATTAATGTAAAGTTTTCATTACACTGACAGTGGATATAAGTTATATCCTATATACAAGGAGTTGATTTGTCCTTTCTAAAAAAAAAAAAGCTCATTTGGGAGCCAAAAGAGACTGTACAACAACAACCAAACAAATAAAAAAAATCATCGCAAAATCCCATGATTGTCAACAGAAAGAAACTCCAATATTGTTGGCTGTCAAAAAGTAGAAATGTTAACACTATTAATAGAGATACCAGCCTGCAGAGTATGCCCCTCAGATCCATCTTCCAGAAGAAAATCCCTTTTTCTTTGTAGGAATAGCCAATCCTAGCTCTTTACATTGCTCTTCATCCGGTTGTGAACTCAGAAATCCCGTCCCCACGAAATGTACCCCCGCTGATGCATCCTCAAGTTTTTTCTTTAAACTTAAGGATGTCGAGAGAAAAGACTTTGAAGTAGTCTTTGATGATTTCCTCATTGGCGTGATGTCCAGCTGTGCTACTTCCAGAAAACGCTCGGTTGCTGCTTCCCAAGAAAGTTCATGCCTTTGTTTATCAGCCAGTGGAGCAGGCTCGTCCGACAATGCCTTGAGTGTAGCTTTAACAAACCCTTCTCTGTCATCATATGTTCTGCAATTCGGAAACTGCATGAAGAATTCATTTGACGGATGGTTGGCGCATACAACTATTTTGCCCATCGCTAGTGCTTCAGCTGTTGTTGTACAAACTACATCCGTGGTGCTTGGATTAAGAAGCACTTTATAGCTGACGTCAAAACAAAAGAACAACAAAAAAAAAAAAAACGAAATGTCAGTTGTTGATGATATGAGAATTAAAAAAAAACTACAGTCAAAGTACATAAATTTACTGTCTCTAACGCTTCATTCAGCAAACTTCAAATTTGAACTAAAAGTAACTCAAATTATCAAGGTACATAGCACATGCAAATAAAGAACAACAATTGATGCAGGAAACTTTGTCAGGTTTCCTACTTGCTACTATGCTACTTTATGCACAATGAGTATAGTAAAAGGCACTTTGGTAATCCTATGAATCCGTAAAAGTGGAAGTGATTAAATTGGGAAGTTTCATGGATCTACTTATGGTGTTAGCTATTCTGCAGCTTCAACATTTATACTTTTGTGTAGCATAAGACCTACTGCGTTTTAGAAGTGATTCCTAGTTTCCTACAAGTAATCCGCGGTGGTTAAATTGCAAGGTTTTCAAGTCGATAAATGTTACTGCTTCTGTTATGCTTTTATCAATATAACAATGCAGCGGTGTTGTTCCATCAACCCTATGACACCACGGAAGCCAAAAAGCAGGACAAATTCGTTGTTCCAATATTTTAACATTAACCCTCAAACCAATCCCCGACCTTCTTCCTTCTTTATAATTTCCTGGGTAACGACCTGTTAGCTCATAAGCAAGAAATGTGATGAAGCAGCTGTTGTGTCAAGCGAAATGATAGTCACGAGGTCACTGCTCATCCAACACAATTATCTGCAGTGAACAAGCATCTATGCGAGTGAAATTCTGTCAATATCCTATAGTTCCAAAAATCGACAAGAAGCATCTCAAATTCATTCCATTTCAAACGGTATCAAAAGTATTTACAAAGTGACTGAGTGGCTCAAAAAAATCTATTAATCAAGTCGTCTTGATCACTAATACATAACGGTTGCTTCCATTACACCAAAGAACAAGTGAAAAAGAAAAGACGTTCAAATAGATACAGTTGATGCACACCTGTAAGTTAGGAAATCACCGCCCGGAACCCCTAGATATATAACAAGAGTGAAGAAAAAGATTGATAGTAGTTGTTAGCTTTTGAAGGCACTTACTCGTGAAATAAAGGATCTGCATGATCACGTGCAGGATGTACCTTAACTGCCAATTCCAACTTCTTAAAAGCTGCCTCAATTTGAGCAGAATCCTCACCGCTACCGTGTAAATCGATTTCCAGTCCAGCAAGTTCCTTTTGATTATCACGTAAGAGTCTAAGTAGCTCCTTGTAACCTTTACTCCACAACATCTTACCAATGTAGTAGACACCTTTGCCGAAAGCTTGGTTATCATGTTGCTGTTTCTCTCTTGTTTTCATCCCAATTTGAAGGAATTTTGGATTGACTCCATGCACATTACAGACCAGAGACCTTGGGAGATCCTGGGTGGCAGCAGATAACCTGATGACCTGCCATTTAGAGCAAGTAATTATAACTATTTGAGCGATTTCATATCAAGTGCGAGAAAATCTGATCATAGTTATAAATAAATAAGGCTGTTAAGTCTCGCGAAGTGAACTTCAGATTCGTAAACGAGTTTGAATTTATCTATCAAGGTAAAACCAATATATTTGCCACCATTCTATACCATTTACTGGTGGAAGAGCATTAGTTTCTCAGGTCTGTCAGGTCTTAAATGTTAAAGCTACATCTTCAGAAAGAAATACTCAGCTTGATCTTAGGAACTTCTAGATAAGGGAAGTTTGCTCAGAGCTCCACAGTGGTTTCGAAACTTAAGATGGTTAACCAAAAGGAAGAAAAGAAACAATCCCACATTAAAGTGATCAGAAAGAGTTACATTCGTACCAGTTCTGCTCCCCTCCCCCCCTCTCTTCCCCTCACAAAATCTAGATCATCATAACCAACAAATGAGATAACTAAAATGAACTAGAATCATACCTTGTGACAATAAATATCGACAACCCAGCTATTTATCTGTTTTAAGAAAAATGCCTGCACGGAGTTCCTTTCTCTCCTTACATATTCCAAGTAGTTGGTGTGAACAATTCCTACAACCAAACGAAATTTCTTTTTCCATCTCTTCCCGTGATGAAACCATGTAAGATGCTCGGGCTCCTCAAGGACTGCAACATCTGCTTCATCGTCTGGGATGATTACTGTGATGTCCCCTAAAGCAAGAATGCTCCTTTTTTCCAGAGAGAACTGCAGTGCAGAAATCGCATTCGTCTCAACGACCAGCAATTATCATTGCAAAAGTACGTATACAGATAAATGAAAACAGACTGAATAGAATAATTTGCAGTATGAAATGATCTTCCATGATTTCATATCAAAACATTATTGTTGCTGAAATAGCACTAATTTTAGAAGAAAATGAAAGTAGGAGGTTGGAAGAAGATAACATAATGATTTGTTGCTATACAAAGTGAATACCAAATGCAACAGACAGTCAGTTGAGATAACAACAAAATTATCACGATGCATATTGTCAAGAACCAAATGATTTCAAAGCTAAAAAGTCCCTCTTTACCTATGCCAGAAATATGCACAAAAGGGAACTCAAATTCTCATACTATAGACATCATTAAATTACAAAAACTAAAAGAAAACTGGAACAAATACAAAAGAAATTTTAAAAAGAAACAAATGACTTCATTAAGTTACAAATCTTCAATTTCTCCATTCCCCTAAGTACACGAAATAGAAACAATTGAAGATCAGAAGCTCGGAGCTTGTGTGCAACTTTCAAAGGCAAGGAAACACTAGGATGTTTTCTAAGAAATAACTGGTGGCAAATTGTAATTCTGAGAGAGACTTAAAATTTCCAGAAGGAAAAATATGACATGTTATACGCTTTTAAAGCAGCTTCCCTCACTCCCAATCTAAATCTGCTTGGGATGAGGGGAAGAAAAAGAGCAAACGGTAGAACAAAAGAAAGAAAAAGTGACATGTTAAATAATTTGGTTGAGCTCTACAACTATGCCAAATTAAACATCAGTGCAATTATCATTGAATACATTCAGTAATTCCCAGTATTACATTGTATGATACAGACACACATATATACCTATATATGTTACAAGCTGAAGTATGTGTGGCAATTAATCGACATATTCTAAGAGCTCGGTGTTTTTGGTATTATAAGCTAGATTCATACTCAATCATATTTCAGACTTTAGAAAAGAAATGAAACTGCAGTCGAACCTCTCTATAACAACCTCATTTGTTCCAAATTGTTATTGATTCCATAAAAACTTGGCTTTTATAGTGAATGGTTGTTACTTGTTATATAGCGATACTGTTATAGAGAGGTATGACTGTAATTATCTTTTTTTTTTCGATAAGTTGAAGTAAATCCGGATTTACCTTTCCAGGGTAAAAACGTATGCTAAAATTTGATGCAAAACCAGTCCTCTCTTCCACCCACTGACGGACACACTTTTCCTGCTCCAAGTGTGAACTAAATTTGATACCGTTCGGAAACACATGTTCCTGATCTTTCAATGGCAGCCAAGGAACCACCAAGGTAACCTTTTGCGCACCATCTTTCGCAAGATACGCAGCACGAAAGAGAGGATTGACGGAAGTTCCAGTTAGCCAAGGAATGCTTGCAGTAGTATATATGGCGATGTGATGTTTTTTGTCCATTTATTGAGGTAGAGTCAGATTATTTCTGGCTTCTTCACATGCCACCTAGAGTCAGGAAAGGGAAATTTCATACACTGACCTGCACAGCTGAATTTAAAGATACTAATCAGTACTTTATCAAATACATAAGGACTCATACATGTTTTAAATGAAGGATCATTGGAAGATATCGAACAAAAACAGAGAAGTTTTAGAAAAGTTTGATTGAACAGAAGAATTACGGTGTAAAAGATCTATATCAAATGCCAAAGACTTAAAAACATTATGAATGATGATTTCTTAAGCATAAAAAAGAAGATGGTGCAAAAGAAACGTGGTAAAAAGGAGATTCAAGTCATATATACTTGGCACCAAGCAGTAGTTGTTCTATCACCACTGACTTATGCTCAAATTTTAAGAAAACACTTAGTTTCACCTTAGTTATTCAAACTACTGCATATTTTAGGTGAATGGATTACAAGCAGAGGCAGATCAAGAATTTAATATTTGTTGAAGATTTAGTGAGTTTTTACATGTATATCTATATTCCATGTCGAAAATAATGGCTAAGTTGAACTCATTGCACAAACACTCCATCTCCTCTGACTACAACTACAACAACAACAACAACATATCCAGTATAATCTCACAGGTGGGGTCTAGGGAGGGTAGTGTGTACGCAGACCTTACCCCTACCTGGAGAGGTAGAGAGGCTGTTTCTGATAGACCCTCGGCTCAAGAAAGGTGGAAAGGAAGAATATGGGAGAAGAAGAAGAGGAAAGAGGGGGGAGAAAGAAGGAAGAGGGACTCCATCCCCTATGACTAAGTAAGCAAAACTAAAAGCTCTATACTTTCATTTTTACCTTCCTAGTAAGTATAAAGTTTTCTAATACACAAAGAAATCTCAAAGACATGGCTTCAACAAGAAATATCTTGAATCCTAACAATACTTGTTTGTACTTGCCATATTGGAAAAAAATAATAATAAGATTCATTGTTTAACAGAACTAAAGAAACTTCAGCTAACAGAACTATAGAAAGTCCAGAACTTCAGATAGATATGTGTCATTATGCCCAAGATAAATACACTAACACCCATTTAAAGAAAGCAAATCCTCTCTTTTCTCCAAACGCAAATAAAAGAGCTAGCACTTGCCATATCGAAGAAAAGCAACATAATTCATACCATAAAAGAATTGAAGAAACTTCACTTCAAACCTTCAGTTAGAAATATTTCATAATACCAAAAACAAAAGTCAATATACCCAAGAACCTCATTTAAAGAAACTAAATTCTCTCCTTTCTGCAAAGACAAAATACATCGCTAAATAAGTGCAATGTGCACAAAGCATCCCACGTTCTCCAAGGGTCCGGGAAAGGGGCGCACCCTAAAGGGTGTGATGTAGACAACAAATACTAATGAAAGCATTAGTGGCTGCTACCATGGCTCGAACACATTGAAAAAAAGCAAAATAAGTCATGCCATAAAAGAATTGATGAAAGTTCAAACCTTTAGTCAGAAAAGGTCATAATACCTAAAACAAAGTCAATATACACACAAAAAATACCCCTATACAGAAACTGAAATTCTGTCTTTTCTCAACAAAGACAAAATATAAGTTTGAACCAATATCGAAGGCCAAAAACACTAGATGATTTCGTCTCATCTGCCTAAGTCTTGGTGGGCAGAATTAACCGATACATGTGTTGATGGAGGCAACATGTACTAGGTGGAATAGTTAAAGGTATGATCATCTTGGATAACGAAATTATATAGGTATAGATAAAATGATAACCAAAAACATGTATACACAAAAAACATACATGTATACACAAATATATACATATATATAAACTCGAACCAATATGAAAGAAGGGGATAGGGAATAGAACATAAAAAAGAAGACACAACCCACATCATATTATTGCATGATAAGTTGTTGGTAAGCTGAAAACACCACAACAAAAGATACCCAAGATTGAACATGGTTTTTGTTTAGCAACTCACCTTAATTTTCTTCAACGCCAAGGTTGAAGAATTCTGCAGGTCAGCAGAATTTTGTTCGAGAACAATTAGTAGATGGGTGGTGGGGTAATAAATAAATTAAGATGTATACAATGAAAAGGAGAGACAAGAATACTGATTTAAGAGGTAGAATCAGCCGGAAAGATGCGAATAATTAGGAGGAATATAGGAAGTGGCAATAGTTGTTGTACGAATAATAAATAAAAAATTTAACAAGAGGGGAAAATGAGGCACGCGCTTGGCACGTGGAGTGATGAAGGAAATGAAAGGGAAGTTGGCGTTAGTTTTATTTCCGTTGGAGAAAGAAAGAGACATAACGAGGAGAGAGGGGCTAGAAATTACTACAAACAATAAGCCTGTTCCTTTTTACGTTAATTTCAAAAGGAATAGTTTCTTTCTAAATGTAAACTTACTATTTTATTCTTAATAAGATAATTTATAGTTACACAAATGTTATGAATTATTTTGAATTTTAAGTTTTAAAAGTTTTTTTTTTTTAAAAATTCGTGTCCAATTAAATAGGGTCAAATAAATTGAAACGAACGGTATATATTTATTACGGTGTTTATAATCTATAAATATAATATATGTTTTATTTCATATGGATATTTATCTCTGATCATGTAAAATAATATTAATTTTGTTGAAGAACGGCCCTACGTCCAAGCTAATACCAGCGCAGAACACAAAGTTGTGTAGTGGCCTACTAAGGTGCTGGATTTGTTTCTTCATGGATACACACGAGTGCCAGCCTATAAAATAGTATATCCCGAAGAAACATGAAATTATTAACTTCAAATACATAGATAGTTTCTGAAATTTGCCACAATTTTTTATTTAGATATCTTAATTGAAAGGATGACCTATTGGACTAATCTTCGAAATTTACCTATAAAACACTTTGCACTGACACGGCAAAATGTGATTGAAGAGGAGAGATGATAACAACCAAATTCAATAACAAGAAATTGAAATAGGAAAGCAATAAAAGAGATAGAAGGTAGACACAAGGTATGAAATAATAGACAATAATTAGTTATATAAAGACCTAATTACCTTTTATTAGAGTTCAAGAACAAGCACATAGACTATTTGAATCATCAAGAATAAACCTCCTTCTTGCAAATCCAAGGACAAAGTAAGCAAGGCAATCAAAAGTTCACCCACACTCTCAAAAGTAATCAAAACATTCATCCTAAGTCTAACTCTTACGACAAGACAAGTGGTCGTTTGGTACATGGGAGAAGGATAATAGTCTCAGGATAAAATTTGAAATTAATTTTATTCCATGTTTGTATGAGGTATTAGTTAATCAAAGGATACTTTTACACTAAAATAATGGGATTAGTTATCTTATATATAAGGTGAGATAACTAATCACATGAGACATCCCACCCTAGGGGATATGTCACGACTCAAAACTCACTATAGGCTGTGATGGCGTCCAACGTTGCCGTTAGGCACGCCAACAGTAAACTACCAACTTGAATAGGCATTTTATTACTTTTCGAAATCGAGAATTTTATTAGATAAGGAAATTAACGCATTACAATTATGGAAACTTACACTTTAAATAGAATAGATAATAAGAGTGTATAAATGCTTAGCAAAATCACCACCTAACATCTAGAACATCTCAAGTAGGGGTGGCTAACGGGCCGGGCCCGGGCCAAACGGGTCAAGTGGGCCGGGCTAAGCGGGCCCGGGCTATGCGGGCCTGGGTTATGCGGGCCCGGGCTAAACGGTCCCGGGCCAAACGGGCTATATGTGTGGAACCGGCCCCCTACGGGCCTAAGCCCACATGGGCCCGGGCTAAGAGGGCCGAGCCCGCGGGCCAAGCGGGCCTAAACGGGTCCGGGCTATTTTTTTTAAATTTTTTTTATGTAAGGCAATTTCTTGTAAATCTTGTATAAGTGTATTATATAAGTGTTATTCTAGAGTTACAAAATTTTTGTTATGTAATTATATTATATTATCTAAGATAATTTATTGTAAATTATATTATATAACTATTAGATATGTATGTAATTCAAGTGTAAACACAAATATTCAAGGAAATGCCTTATAAATTTTATTAATAACGACANATCCCGGGTCGGGCCCGGCGCACCTGCCACCCTTAATCTCAAGATTCGGTGTCACAAATGCATGAGCATTTACTAAGGAGTACGATAATAATACAACATCTGTCCGGAATGTAAATAAGACATGATACAGTAAATAGTACGATGTAGATTCTGTGGGCTGCGATACGAGGCTTGGAATGCAACTCACCATAAAGTCTCCTCAGTCGCTGCACCTACGCGCCAAGATAACCACCAATTGAACCTGTCAGATCCTGCACATTTAGTATAGAAGTGCAGCATGAGTACGTAAATCAACGCGTACCCGGTACGTATCTAGCCTAACCTTAGAGAAGTAATAACGAGGGGTCGACATCGACACTTACTGAAGGTCCAATAAAGCAATATAATAAATCATAAGCAGATATGAAGCATACAACAATAATGTGGTAAATCTATAAGTTACATAATCTTCCAAAAATTTCTTTTAAAGGTATGAATTTCTCAGTCTTGTATTCTACCTCAACAGCTCAGATGTATCAAGTGTCAGTATCAAACGGATAAGGAATATCATGTAAAATGTCAGGCACCAGTGGAAGGATAATCTTGTCAATATTCGGACTGCCAGCGATATAACGCACGATTATGCCGAGGTCGTTCGACCCGATCCACAATAATGTGTACACTACCGAGGGTCGAGCGGCACGAACTATAGATGCATCTATTATTATGTCGAGGCGTTCGGCCCGCTCCACAAGAAAGGAAGGAAATTACCGAACTACAAGACACGTGCTTACAATACAATCCATGAGCACAAAGTGAATACATAAATTCAATTATTTAAGCCAGTAGAATGAGTTCAAATAATTCAAATATTACATGATAAAGTCCTAAGTCTACCCGGACATAAACATGCTTAGCTACGTTTGGACTCTCGTCATCTCATGTATACATATCTCCCACAACTAGTAGCACATAATAATTACATCACCTAGGGGGTAGTTTCCCCTTCACAAAGTTAGACAGGAGACTTACCTCGCTCCGAAGTTCCATGACCGGCTCCAATGCCTCTCTAACTCTCAAACCAATGCTCATCGATCCGAAACTAGTCAAACAAGGTGAAAATCAATAAAAATATACTCCAATGGAAATAATTTATCAATTTATAATAATTCTCAACTCCGCTCGAGAAGTCAACTAAGTCAATCCTCGGGCTCACACGCCCGGATTCCGAAAATTCTTGAAGATAAACTTTACCCATAATGCATACTCAAATGTATAATTTATCCTAAATTCCATGTCCAATTTCGTGGTCAAAATCCAAAAATATGATTTCTAGGTTTTCTACCAAAATCCCACAATTTCCACCAATTTTCATGTGTCCAATCCATGTATAATTCTTGTATTTAACTCAAAATGAGAAGAATTCGCTTAATGGAGGCCCAAGTACAAGAACATCTCAAGGAGGCCCTACTAGAGAGGGTATTTTAGTATTTTTCTTTAGAGCATAAAACTTTAGCATGTATAGTTCTTATGTCTTTTGGTACAATGGCGGGATATCCTGTAACGACTCGACCGGTTATTTTGAGCTCTAGCGCGACGTTTGGCGGTTTGAGGCCTTGAGTAGCTTCACTTCATGTATTATGACCTGTACGTGCAGTCGGAATTTAATTTGGGAAGTTCGAAGTTGATTCGGATGGAAAATTCTCGTTTCAAAAGCTTTAAGTTAGAAGAGTTGACTAAAATTTGACTTTTGAGTAAACGATACAGAATCGGGATTTGAGGGTTCCAATAGATTCATATGATGATTCTAGACTTGGCCATATGTTCGGGTTGAGTATCGGGTCGTCCAAGAGCATTTCGGCTCTTATTGTGGAAAGTTAACATTTTGAAGGTTTTAGAGTTTTCTAAGTTTGATTTGAAGTGAACTTTGGTGTTATCGATGTCCGTTTGGGGTTCCGAGACTAGAAATAAGTTTATATCGGGATTTATGACTTGCACACAAAATTTTGCGTCATTCTGTGATGTTAAAGTATTCAGACGCGTTCATAGAAGTTTGAATGTTGGAAAGTTGAAAGGAGGTTTCGATCATCGATTCATAGTTTTGATGTTGTTTGATACGATTCGAGGCCTCGAGCAGGCTTGTGTCATGTATTGGGACTTGCTGGTGTGATTAGACGGGGTCCCGAGGGCCTCGGGTGTGCTTCCGAGGGGCAATGAGTCATTTCGCCATGTTGAGCTGCTGTTTTTTGTGGTCTGGTGCACCCTTCTTCGCGTTCGTAAGGAAAGGACCATGTTTGCGAAGGTCTGTGGGGGTGTTTGGCCATTTGCTCATCGCGTTCGCCATTAGGGGCGCGTGTTCGTGAAGACTTGGAGGAGGCAGTGCTTCGTGATCGCGAGTGGGATTCCACGATCGCGTGTAAGGCAGGCAGGTGGTGGCCACAAGGAAATTGTTCTATGCGTTTGCTTTTCTGGAGTCGCATTCACGTTGGAGCGGAGGCGTTGGTCACAACGTTCGCAACCAGTGCATTGCGTTCGCAAAAAGGAATTTTGGAGCTGGAGCTAGATGATTTTCGCGAAGAAGGTGGGGCTAGGCCGCGTTCGCGAAGAAGGTGGGTAGGAAGTGTCATTTTTAAAACGGAATTTTGGCTCATTTTCACTCTATTTCTTCATGGGAGCGGATGGGAGCGATTTTGGAGCATCATTTTCATCATCGACCAGGAGGAATTCAATTGGGCTCCTAAATGTTGACTTTGGCCCCTTCATTTTATACATCTACTTTAGCATATTACAGATCTTCAAGTCCTCTTGAATTGTTCTCTTAAGGCTCCGTAAGCTCTTGAAGATTGTTAGCAAGCTAACAAATTCAAGATGGCTATCTCGGGAGTGATTTCTTCTTGAAAAGAATTCGTCCTCAAATTTGTATCTCCATTATCTTGGAAGTAATTATCCTCCCCTTCTTCAAAAAAAAATTCATTCATGTATTTAGACCTTGAAAAATAAAGACCGGAATAAGAACCTATATAAAACCATCAAAATCAAAGATATACCTGGCGAAAATGAGACGAGAAAATGTCCATGCATTCTTTTAATCCAATTCTTCCTAGAAAACGTAAAGTCTCCTCTAAGAGGTAAATATATAGCATCATCACACAAAGTCTGTCATATAGTTTCTCAAGTATGCACCAATATAACTCTTATAAGGCTGTTAAACAAGAAAAGTAATTTAGATAGGCCAAATATATAAGCATACCACTTGTATAAACCATATTTAGCCCTACCAACTCTCTTATCTTTTGAAGTTACTTCATGCCAAAGAGAATAGTAATCAAGCTTAAGGTTCCCTAAAGGTTCTTAGCACAAAGAAGCAAAGAGATTATCTAACCATGTTATTTTTAATATTCTTAGCACAAAGGTTTCTAATATTCTTCCCAAAATAAATACAATCATGATAAATCCAAGAATCATAATATTCACTAAGAATTATTCTTTTAAGCATCTTACTACTTGCTATAAAAGAAGATAATAGACAAAAGAGAATTCAAAAATACCAAATGCCTAAGAATTAAAGCCATCATGCCCAAATTGATATATCAACAAAGCAGTACAACCCTTAATTCAAATCAAGAATACAAATTGAGCATGTCATTGTCACGAATCCAAATCCCCTCCGTATGATATCGTGATGGCACTGTCACGACCCAACCTATGGGCTGCGACGGGCACCCGATAGCTTACTCAACCGAATACCAACGTAACATATCTTTCTTATCGTACTATCATGGGTAAATGGGCCAAAAGGGCCGTCATAATATAACCAGAATAAAACATAAAGGAATGCTAGACATAAGACGATCTAACATGATATAGAAACTTATACATGTGACCTACGCACCTATAAGGCTGACATGATCATTTTTTGTAAACTCAAAACATAGGCCAACAAGGCCATACAAGTATCCATATACCTGACATTTGTCTACAAGCCTCTAAGAGTACATAAATAACATAAAGGTCGGGACAGGGCCCCGCCATACCAGTCAATGCATGTCCCAATCATACTGACCAAATAGGCAACTCCGGAGCAAGTGGAGTGCAACAACACCTCCGCTGAGCCGATAGCCTACTAGGATGATTGCCAACCTGTCTATCAAGAACTGCGGTATGAAACGCAGTGTCCCCAAGTAAAAGGGACGTCGGTACGAATAAAGTACTGAGTATATAAGGCAAAATAGCATAACTAAGAACAGTAATGTAAAAAGATGTAGGAGATAAAACCTGTCGCATCTGAGTGCCTCTGAGAGATAGTGACATGAAATGCGTGATACATATAAATATATAATCTCTTAAAAACATCCCCCTCTGTGGGCATCATCATCATCATCATCATATCATACCCGGCCTCATAGAAGACTCGGTAAAAACATACCCGGCCATCATAAGGCTCAGTAGAATCGTACTCGGCCACCTGGAGCTCGGTAAACCCAACTGATCAATAGTTTCACAATAGGTGCGATACTCGGTCGACTATATCGCGGCTCGGTAGATTAAAATAGATACTATATATAATGCATGCTAGACTCATGGAAACATGTTCTAAACCCTTCGGAGTGACTTAAGCTCATTGCACCTTCGATTAATATTATGGACATCATAACATCAATATGAACTTCACTAGGATTCAAGATCATACATACTTTCTTAGAATAACTTTGTAAGGAAAGAACAACATGGACAACCCTAGGAGTAGATTCATTATGAAATAGCGTATCAGTTACGTTTGTTTCACTTTAGATCATGCTAAAAGAATGAAGGAAGTGCCTTAACATACCTTTGCAATCTTCTCTCCAATCTTCAACAAAGATCAATATGATATTCTTACGTCTACAATGAGAACCCTCCTTCGTCGTCATCATATAAGCATTGTAATTCTCATATTTTAAAACCAATATTCTACAAGAAAACGGACAACACCTCCCCTGTTTTTACTACATCCCATATGTTACCAACGTCACCAAATAGCCCAAACAACAACAATAAAAAAGAAATAAAAACATGTATGAATCATTTTCCAACCTTATCTCCATGATAATATACCACAAAACAGCCTACACACCCTAATCACTTCATACATAAAATGACAACCAAAGTAGTGTCAAACAACCTTAATAATGTAACGATGAATGACCAGCCAACCATTGCATCATTATGTGGTGTTTCTCCACACCTTTTATCCTCCAAAACTCCATAAAACATAAGCAAAATAGAAAACCCAACAACAACACGAAACATCCCACAAAACAGTCCCTATAAGTTCAGCAACTCAAATTGATTTATCAATTTACTAAAATACGTTTCGACTTGTCTTTTCTTTCAAATTGAGAAACACAACCAACAATACATAATTAAGCATATTATTCTATAAATAAGCCATGAATTAATCTTGAAAATAAGGTTACAACCAGCCAGCATCGATGCACAACAAACAACAGACCACTCGTTCGAAACTCGCTAGGTCTAGTCTTTATGATCGAGTTACAATTCATATAAGCCTAGATAATGGAAGGAGAAACATAAATTTACCTTGGACTGAGTATAAACCATGAAACCTAGCCCTTATTCATCCAAAATCACTCCCCCAACACAGCTACATGAAGGAGAAATAGGAACTAGCAAGATGTCTGGGCTTTTCGGCACTAGAATCATATTGTAACACCCAAAATAACTTAGGGTTTGTGTGGGAATTGTGGGGAGGAGTTGCAGGGCTTCAATTTGGTTTTCTTGGTTTGAAAGATGGGTGAAATAAATGAGTTGATAAGACCTTAAAAGTCCCCTCTTGGCCGACTTTGGAGCTTTTAATTGAGGCCTCTCCTTTTGGCAAGTAGGTGATGCACCTACTTGTCACCTACCAATCTGCGCAATCTCGCAAAAATGCGAATATCTCTCCACTCCAATATTGTATCAATAAACGGTTTAATCAGTTGAAAACTAGACTTGTAGATATTCAATTTTGTAGGTAGATAATACCGTAATTCCAAGTATATTGGGAGAAAATCTCAGCTATATTTGTCCTAATTTTCAACTCATTATGAATGTAACTTGTGAAGACCTTTGCGAACTTTTGTTCCACAACTTTCTTAACTTCAAAACGTAGAACACGAATATCATACAAGAAAAATAAATCAAAGAATAACCTCCTTATCATTTTAAGAACCATAGTCTCACCCTAAAGTACATGTTATAACATTCAAACTCGTCGACTTTCGACAAAACTTATTTTCTTCAATTGGTTTAGCTTCTAATATTTCCAACCCTCTTAGTACTCGTTATTCATGATCTTAAATATTTGTAACCTCCAAGGTAACATGATTAACTTACTTTATATACTTCCAAATATAATCTTGTTTCTCAGATTACGTCAATTGACTTACGACGTACTCTCGCGTACGAAAACATGGGGTGTAACAGGCACCTAGTCTCTAAGACTAGGTAAGGCTAACAAACATGCGGAATAACTGAATGATAATTTAAATCTCAAAAACATCAAAAACTACATGAAATAAAATCTACAACTCAACATGTACATTTCCCAAAACCCGCTGAAATATAAGTCACAAGTTCTCGATACAGTACTGAATACTCCTATACATCACTATCTATAAAGATGTAAGTAAATAAGAAAAGAACATGATAGAAGGGGACTTTGAGGCCTGCGGACAGAGGTAGGTGTACCTTGAAGTCTCTAAGCAAGCCACTCAACGCGATAATACCGAGGCTGATATGATGTACCTGGATCTGCACAAAACATGTGCAGAAGCGTAGTTTGAGTATACCACAACGGTACCCAGTAAGTGCCAAGCCTAACCTTGGTAGAGTAGTGACGAGGTCAAGTCAATGCCCTACTGGAGATAATAAGAAGCAAGACAGAAGATACAATGATAAAATGAAAATGACAGGGAAGTGAAGCAATAAAGGATTTACGGAAATTAACAACACGGAATCAAGGAAGCTAATTTTACACGAAAGGAAAACAAGAATTTTACATATTAAGGAAACAATAACCAAACAATACGACAATTAGAGAAGGTCAATAGAGGCACTCCCGAGGTACTGCCTCATAGTCCCATATCATAGAAATAACTCGCAGTCTTTCCTTATGTTGCGGTAGCCTTTACATTTAGTTTTAAAAATCATTTTCCCGAAATAGCACCCCGCGTTTTAGCCCACCATATCACACCGCATGACTCTAGTAGTTTCCCTACTAGCCACGCCTATCAAGCCCACCTTATATCACCGCATGCGTATCAACATCCAGATCTTATACCACCATATGGGTATCAATAATCACAACGACACAACATAAACCTCGTGCAACAACCAAACAATAGCCTCAACAATAACACGAAAACCAATGTGTAACAACAAAATAAAATGAAATTTCACAACTTACACCTTGTCTCAACAAAAACAACGGCATTCGCAACTCTACACCAAACTCAACAGCAAGATATTTCAAGGATAGCAATTTCAAGTAGTGAATCCCACAGTTAAATAATGAATACGAAATTAAGAAAGCAAGTAATTCAACTAAACATGTAGTACATGTTACAAATAAGAGGTAAGACATACAGACATGTGAAATTAGGCTAAACATGGTGACTATGACGTGCTAAAGCAACTCAATTAAGGCATGGAAAGGAAACTACGTAGCTAGAACTAGAATTTCAACATTTAGCCCATGTACGCACGCATCACCTTGCGTACACGACCTTCACATATGACAAATTATCACCACAATACCAAATCCTAATGAGAATTTCCTCCACACAAAGTTAGACAAGTCACTTACCTTAACTCATGCGAAATCAATTAATTAGAAGGCCTTTCCCTTGATTTTCCAACTCCGAACGGCTCGAATCTAAAAATAATTTCATACTATAAATATAACTATATTAAATAATTTCCTCCATTTTTTCCCAATTTGTTTCAAGCCAAATCCCTAACTAAAGGATGATATCAAAGATAGATTAGTGAAATTTAATCAAAAAGAAGTTAAGAACTCTTACCCCAACAATCACTCTGAAAATCTCTCGAAAATTCGCCTTAAACCACCCTCGCAAAGTCCAAATTATGTAATATGAAGTAAACCCTCGATTTTGAAACTTATGTCTGTTGCCCAGCTATTTATACTACGCGATCGTGAAGAATAAAATTACCAACAACTCAAAACCTTATACGCGAATGCGGAATAGTGATCGCAATCACGGTGATAACTTTTCAAAAGCCACGCGTTCGCATGCACACCTTTGCGACCACATAGAGTAAGGCATCCACCTGCCCAGGTCCTCCCTTCCTTCACTGCGAATGCGGAAACTACCACGTGTTCCAATTTACTGGCCTCTCAAGCTTCGACATCATGTATGCCTTCACAGGATCGCATAGAACAAAACCACACCTGCCATTAACAAGGATTTGCGATCGCATTTCACTATTCGCGATCGCATAAGAGGAAACCAGAACTGAAGAGACCCAAAATTTTTGCAATTCCACAATGATCTGAAATGCGTCGAACAAGGTCTGAATTACACCCGAGGCCCTCGGGACGTCAACGAAACATACCAACAAGTTCTAAAACATCATACGAACACACTCCAAACATCAAATCGCATCAAACAACACTAAAATCATGAATTATGCATCGAGTTAAGCCTAAGCACTAATGAACTTCTGAATTTACAAAACTAATACTGATTCTTACCAATAAAACTCCGATTGACACCATATTTTACACACAAGTCATATTTGACATTACGAACCTATTCTAACTCCCGGAACTAAAATCCGACCTAGATATCAAAAAGTGCACTCCCAGTCAATTTTTCTGAAATCCTCCAACTTTCCAACTTTTGCCAATTAACGCCGAAACGACCTACAGACCCATCATTACACACTCCTATGACTAAAATCACCCTACAAAGCTATTAGAACTGTCAAAGCTACACGGAGTCATTTTCTCACAATTTAACCTACAATCAACTCCTAAAACTTAAACTTCCAACTTCGGGACTATGTGTCCCATAACCCTCAGAAACTCTCCCGAAACCAACACCAAACACCTCGGAGAGTCATGTAACTTCAATATAACACAAAGGAGGCAATAAATAGGGGATCAGAGCTAATACAAGCAACATGACCGGCCGGGTCGTTACATCCCCCCCTTAAAATAAATGTTCATCCTCGAACGAGTATAGAGACATAGCTGAAGTGGTGATAAGTTAAGAATAACGGCTACACATATCATGCTTGGTCTCCCAAGTCGCCACCTCGACTGTCTGACCTCTCCATTGAACCTTCATTGAAGCAATGTTCTTCGACCTCAACTTTCCAACCTACCTATCCAAAATGGCCACCGGCTCCTCAACATAAGATAAATCCTTATTCTATTGGACTGAGCTGAAGTCTAAAATATGAGACGGATCGCCGTGATACTTCCGGAACGTAGAAAGATGGAACACTGGATGAACAACAGCTAGACTAGGTGGTAGAACAAGTCTATAAGTCACCTCTCCAACCCTCTCAAGAATCTCAAAAGGTCCGATATACCTAAGGCTCAACTTTCCCTTCTTCTCGAACCTCATAACAACCTTCATGGGCGAAACTCTAAGCAAGACCCGCTCCCCAACAATGAGTGCAACGTCGCTAACCTTTCGATTTGGATAACTCTTCTGCCTGGATTGGGCTGTATGATATCAATCCTAAATCAAATTAACATTTTCCAAAGCATCCTGAACCAAGTCTGTACCCAATAGACTAGCCTCACTCGGCTCAAGACAACCCACCGGAGACCGGCAGCGCCTACCATATACAAAGCCTCATACGGGGCCATCTGAATGCTTGACTGATAACTGTTGTTGTAGGTAAACTCCGCAAGTGGAAGAACTGATCCCAAGAACCCCCGAACTCCATTACACATGCACAAAGCATATCCTCCAATATCAGAATAGTGTACTCAGACTGCCCGTCAGTCTGAGGGTGAAATGTTGTGCTCAACTCGACCCTCATGATGTACGACTCTCTATAATCGTGATGTAAACTGCGTACCCCGGTCATAGATGATAGATATCAGCACGCCATAAGCCTCATGATCTCGCGAATATAAACCTCAGCCACCTGCTCTGAATAGTAAGTAGTCACCACGAGAACGATATGAGATGAATTGATCAATCTATCCACAATCACGCAAAGTGCATCGAACTTCATTTGAGTCTGTGGGAGCCCCACAAAAAAACCAATAGTGATCTGATCCCATTTCCACTCTGGGATCTCTAACCTCTGAAGCAATCCACCTGGCCGCTGATGCTCATACTTCACCTGGTGACAATTAGGCACTGAGCTACATACTCCACTATGTCCTTCTTCATTCTCCTCCACCAATAATGTTTTTGTCACGACCCCAAATCTAAGCCAGTCGTGATGGAGCCTATCGTGGAACTAGGCCAGCCAAAACTACATTCGAATCATAATAAGCTTCCATTTACATCTTTACTATACTGATTACCCATAAAGGTTTCCTTTAAACATTTATAAAACAGTTAAAGCTATACTGAATATTAAATACAACCCTCCGAGAACCTGGAGTCACAGGTCATGAGCATCTACATAAAATATACAACTCAAACGAAAATAAATTCTATAATAGTAAGCAATAGAGGGAACAGGACTGCAGACGCATGCAGCTACCTCACAAACCTCCGAGAATCTCTGGAACAGATAGACAGCTCACCCTGCCCTAACACCTGGATCTGCACAAAAGGTGCAGGGAGTAATGTGACTACACCAACTTAGTAGTAATGAAAATAAATCAGGTCTGAGCAGCAAGAAACACATAAAATCAATGTCATCAATTCACAATATGCACAACCTTACTTTCCAACAGTATAAACATAGATATATGAAATCATCATGCCTTAAAACCAACTTCAGAAAAATCCTTTGGAATATGTATATTTTCAACAACTTCAAACTGAAAGGTTAGTATGAAAATGAAATGAATCATAAAGAGGCCCCTCGGGCAACACATATTTCATAAGTTCAGAGTGAAGGTGGTAAAATCATAAGTAGCCCCTCGGGCAAAAACATGTATCATAATCAGCTCCTCGGGCATGCCTCACAGTCACTCATAATCAGCCCCTCGGGCATACCTCACCTTCACTCATAATCAGCCCCTCAAGCATACCTCACAGTCACTCATGCCTCCCAATCACTCGTCACTCGGCACTCGGCACTCAATGCGCTCACTGGGGGTGTGTGTAGACTCTAGAGGGGCTCCTTCAGCCCAATCGCTAATATCAAGCCACCACGTGGCGTATCATATCCTTACAAATCAGGCCCTCGGTCTCACTCAGTCAGAACCTCTCAAAAGCCCCTCGGGCGAATCAGTAAAATGGGGTACTCGACCCAAAACATCATTTTAAATCTCAAAGTAGTGTAAATCAGGCTGAGTTTCGAAAATAGTAAGCACAATGTGACTGAGTGAAATCATCAATAATCAGTGAGGAAAACAGTAGTAAAAGCCTCCAAGGGGTCTAAATAAGTCGCCACGAGGCCCCAAACATGGCTTATAGCCCAAATATTTCAGAAATCTTTAGAACACAATTTAACATATAGTTTAGAGTAAAATACGCAACTCAATAGTTGCCGCGGAGAGGACCAAGTCCAATCTAAAAATCAGTGCGCGCCACACTCATCATCCGACATGTGCGCTATTCTAAAATCAGTGAGAAATATGAAGTCCGGGGTTTCATACCCTCAGGACAAGATTTATAACCATTACTTACCTCTACCGAGCCACAATACTAGTCCGCTATGCTCTTGCAACTCGAATTGGCTCTCGATTGCTCCGAATCTAGCCAAAACCGGTTTAACATCATTAATATATACCAAAGAAACACGACCCAATCGATAACTATCAAATTATACAAGAAACTCAAAATTCGGCCAAACCCGAGCCCCAGGTCCACGTCTCGGAATTCGATAAAATTTATACCACAAGAACCCTTATCCTCCCACGAGTCCGTACATACCAAGAACATCAAAGTCGAACCACAATTGCCTACTAAAATTGCCAAAAGAAATTCCCAAATCTTTCCTCCCATTTTCCCAACTTTTTCTTACTTAAATCCTTCAATTTACAAGCCTAATCCAAACAAAATAGCATGGAAACGACTTTAATAACCCGAGAACTTACTTCCACTGAAGACCCATGAATTCTCTCTTCAAATTGCCCTTAATTGAGCTCCAACCGCATGCAACAATGGTGAAATGAATACAATTTCATGGAGGCTTCTTTTATACTGTTCTGCCCAACAATTCTGCACCTGCGGACCTTTAATCGCACCTACGAACTCGCACTTGAGGTCCCAGGTGCGCACCTGTGCAATCCTACTAACGGACCAAATTCTCGCACCTGCGACCCCTTCTCCGGCTTCGCAGGTGCGGCCATCCCTTCGCACCTGTGGACTCCTCCTGCCTAGACTCCCTCCGCACATGCGCGTGGACTTTCGCACCTGTGGCTACCCATCTGCAGGTGCGGCCAACACCAGGAACTTACACCAACAGCCATTTGCTGCAAATTTTCCAAGTTCAAAACTCCTCCAACCATCCGAAATCAATCCCGATCCCCTCGGGGCCCCAACCAAACATACCAACACACCCAATAGCATTATTCAAACTTAGTCGAGCCTTTGAAACACCAAAAACAACATGAAAACACCAAAATTACATCAAATTCAAACTTATGAACTTTGAAACTTCTAAATTTTTCCAACGACGTCGAAACCAACAAAAACACCTCCGATTGACCTGAAATTTTGCACACATATCCAAAATGAAATTACGGACCGGTCCCAACTTCCGGAATCCCATTCCGACCCCGATAACCTATTTTCCACTGCCTACCGAAAATCGCCAAAAACTAACTTTCGCCAATTCAAGCCTCATTCTACACCGGACATCAAAAATCCATTCCGAACACACTCCTAAGTCCCAAATCATCTAACGAAACCATCCGAGCCATAAAATCCGCATTCTGAGGTCGTTCACCAATAAGTCAACTCTCAGTTGACTTTCTCAACTATTAGGCTACCTTGAGAGACTAAATGCCTCAATTCTCACCATGACCACTCTAAACTCGAACCAACCGACCCAACACACATAAATGAAGCTGAACCACATAAAATGAAGCAGAAACGGGGGAAACGGAGCTAAACTCTTGGAACGACCGGCCGGATCGTTACATCCTCCCCCACTTAAACATATGTTCGTCCTCGAAAGTGCCAAGAGTTGTTCTCCAACACCATCAAACTGTTACGTAGCTTACCATGCACATACCCGGGGGTGATCCCACGTCACCCTATCCCATATAGGTCCAATAGCACAATACCGTTGAAATTTCGAAATCCAAATCCTGGCCCATAAACCTTAGAACCAAATTCCCACTTCTGAAATAATATACAAGATCAAAATTTCCATAACTATAAACTGAACAAGTCTGAACATGCTGAATCAAGCCATATATGCACCCCAGATGAAATCACATAATACACCGCGCGACTCAAACACTCATAGCGATAACTCTTAGTCACAATAACTACTCAGAACAACCCAGTACCGGTACATAACCTCTTATCAAGAAATGCCTCGCTCTAACACTTCCATATACTGCCGATGATGAAAGAAGCACGTAGAACTAACAACCATTCGTCCGATCAAACAGACATGAATCTCCCCCTTCCCAAACAGGAATCATAGCATATTTCTAAGACGACTCTCGATATTTATCCTTCCAACTATGCTGTAGAAAATTCTGAAAATGTTCATTCTAGGCCCAATGACCTCTTCTCATCCATCACGACCACCGTGATAACATGACACATCGATACAATTCGAAGCCAAAACCTGTGCAACTTGTGCACCTAATAACAACATCCCAATGAAATCAACTTATATAAAAGATCCACACAAGAGGACTATCCTGCCATTAACAATTACCATCACCATATCATGCTAACAGCCTAGCACACACCGTAAAAATTAAAACACATGAATCCAATACCAAAAGTCATACCCCTACATAACTCCGCTACACTGCGTGATCTCATCCAACCGCTAGTCCACTTGAAGTATTTCAAGTCACCTTGCCCAACATCTATAACCATTCGAAATTCGCCATCAGGTACTCAAAGTGCATTGCCATAACCACGGGGGAAATCTGATGATACCATGCCACCCGAAACAGAAGGTATATAACCAACACGTCTCAATCCCGCAACACCCAATTACTTACCTTACTCAAATCTAGCTATAAAGCCCAATTAGAACCGCACCATATGTGCATATAAACAATAATCACCACTCCTCGCAACACCGAAGGGTAACTCATATATCAATCTAGAACATGAATAAATTCAATCACAATCGAATGGTACATTCCTCAATAGAAGAAATTCAGAGCCAACAGTTCTGACCCGGTGCAGAACACACACCCATATTAGCCTACCAGTAACCTTAAATTAACTCTGATCACGCACCCAGATAGATAACTTACTGAAAAGTTTACAATGACCGTATCATGGTACATACTAACATCTGACTAGCTCAGCTCGCATCTTCACAATTCACTACCACAAAATATCCTGTTTATGAGAACTCTCAGTCTCGAAGTCCATGAAACATACGGATTACCATATCTGATCACAACTCCACTGCTCGAATACATAACACATCCCAAATACTCACTCATTCCACGAGGGATACCCCTATAATTCTTCCGTTTACCAAAAAACCCTGAATATCAACAGCCGATCCCACAATAGGGCACCGAGATACTAGTGAAGTACCCTTAACTCAACACATTGCTCTTTCTAAAATGTATACCCTCATCAAGTCGCACCAATTTATCATCTACCTAGTCATCTGAAACTGCCCATGCTGCTTAAGAATTTATGACCTTCCTTCCAGAACCGAACCGTGACCTCACATATGCAAATCTCAACTCTACCCAACATATCGCATATGCCATGCCAACCAAGGAAAAAACTACGGGAACTCCATGGTCCCTTCTGAGCCACAAGAAACTACGTACCCAACTAGCCAAGAACTTCTATTTGATCCCGTTTAGAAGAAAATTCACTACACGCCACCCGCACCTCACGCCAAAAGAGAATATGCACCCTTAACCGTGGTAGAGACCATCAGGAGCTATCCGAAATCCCATTTGCGCAACACCAAACGATCAGGATTGAATTCTTCTAACTCAGACAAGCTACGCAGACCACCAAAAATCCAAGAGCATTGCTAAGAAACACCCAAAAAACTCGTCACCTCATGAACACCCAAAGAACTACTCGTATCCCTCACCATGTCGATCCGACCTACTACTAAGTTTCCCTATTTACCCAAGTTCCTTCTGACTTACCTTCAAATTGATACTTCTCCCTGCCGCAATACCTTAATTTTTCAACCCAGACTCACCACACGCGACCCAGGCATAATACCATACCGTCTAAGGCTCTTAAGCCGCCGAATACTCTCTCAAAGATCCCTAAAAGTACCACATTCGAAATATTTACCCTGAAGAGACTTACTGCGAATCTAAAGCCATTACCTTCACCTTCCTGATATCGATATGTAGAATCCGTGATGATGTAGAAGTACCACAAGTATTGACATCCTCTAACGTAAATCTCAATCACACTGACCAATTAGGCAGAATCGACCTGGCCCGTTTGCACACTAACATACTAGGAAAAATCCACTCACTTGAAGCCACAAGCAAATTCATACACTGCACACACTACACCTTTTACAATTTCCACTAAATCATTCAATAGAACCCAATTACCCAATAGAGTACATTACAACCTATATCGAAGAAATTTCCATTACTCGTGACATTCCCAGACCCCACGCCTGCAGGTCACAACTGATTTACCAGTATACCTCGAATTGAAATCGATACCACACATAGTCGCGCAATCAACTTATCATGAACAGACTCCCCCACTTGGCTCGAAGCCGACGATCGAGACAAACAATAATTCACAATGCCCATAATAACACTATCCGTCTAACAACTCAAGTCATCTGCAAATCTCGCATTCATCATTGCAATAGTCACGCCAACTTCCAAAAGCGATCTAAACTCCAATTACAACATATATCATTTTACTGGTAGAAGAGAACTTATTACAGAACTACATAGGGACCACACACCCTAGGACAACCCGCAGGAGATACCCCTGCCCGCTAACCTCAAACATAATATCTCTCCATACACTTTTGAAGAACATAACTATCACGCAATCACTACACCTTCCTGCATCTAGACACAAACAACGCCTACCCTCGAGGCATCGCAATACGCGGTAAAAACTTGAAGCTGATGGTAGAACTGGAGCGGTGGTCATAGAAATATCGAGCTTCTGGAAGCTCTACCCACACATGTCTGACTACATGGATACTCTTACTGGACACCACGTGTCCCAAGAATGCTACAGAACTGAGCCAAAATTCACACTCGGAGAATTGGCATAAAGCCTTTCCTCCCTGAATCCTTATAATGCCATCCTCAGATACTGAGTATGCTACTCCTGGTTACGCGAATATGCCAGGACACCATCAATGAATACAATAACAAGGAGTGCTAATACAACTGGAATACACCATTAATCAAATACTAGGGCAAATGATCAACTCAAAAGACATCACCAGGAACTCATAACCCAACAGAAAAATCCGCTTCACCCCACAACTACACAACAAGAGAGGTCTTCCAACATACTCACAACTCAAGGCCATATACCAAATCGAGATAGAAATAAAATACTCGATAAATCTTACCGCATTTTCAGCCAATCCTTTTGTCACAAATCACAGTCTGAACAAATCTAACCATCAAATCACACCCACCACATAGGCATCTAGTCACCAATTCTAATCAATAAGGACACAAACAGGCATATAAGTCCCCAGATACATGTGCCCACACAATGAAAATCTCATCAATCAAGCCACAGAATGAATCCGGCCTCAAGTCCTCCAGACTGGCCCATTACCAACATGCCAAAATCACATCTCATCCATGGAAGCCACAAGCCATCGATGCACAACTGATACCAAGCGCTTTCGTGCGCGTTCGAATACATGAAAGTAATTCAAGAGTTACGCTCTTGGATGGATACAATGGATTCGCACGACAAGAATTTAAGAATGTGAGATTTTCCTAAGGATTCCGCAGCCTCTCGAAGATAAGTATAGACGTCTCCGTACCGATCCGCAAGACTCTACTAAACCTGCTCATGACTGGTGAGTCCTATGTAACCTAGCGCTCTGATACCAAACTGTCACGACCCCAAGTCTAATCCAGTCATGATGGCGCCTATCGTGGAACTAGGCCAGCCAAAACTACACTCGAATCATAATAAGCTTCCATTTACATCTTTACTATATTGATTACCCCTAAAGGTTTCCTTTAAACATTTATAAAATAGTTAAAGCTATACTGAATATTAAATACAACCCCCCGAGAACCCGGAGTCACTAGTCATGAGCATCTACATAAAATATACAACTTAAACGAAAATAAATTCTATAACAGTAAGCAGGAGAGGGAGCAGGACTGTGGACGCATGCAACTACCTTGCAAGCCTCCGAGAATCTCTGGAACAGATAGACAGCTCACCCTGCCCTAACACCTGGATCTGCACACAAGGTGTAGGGAGTAATGTTAGTACACCAACTCAGTAGTAATGAAAATAAATCAGGTCTGAGTAGCAAGAAACACATAAAATCAATGTCATCAATTCACAATATGCACAACCTTACTTTCTAACAGTATAAGCATAGATATATGAAATCATCATGCCTTAAAACCAACTTCAGAAAAATCATTTGGAAAATGTATATTTTCAACAACTTCAAACTGAAAGGTTAGTATGAAAATGAAATGAATCATAAAGAGGCCCCTCGGGAAAAACATATTTCATAAGTTCAGAGTGAAAGTGGTAAAATCATAAGTAGCCCCTCGGGAAAAAACATGTATCATAATCAGCCCCTCGGGCATGCCTCACAGTCACTCATAATCAGCCCCTTGGCCATACCTCACCATCACTCATAATAAGCCCCTCGGGCATACCTCACAGTCACTCATTCGTCCCAATAACTCGTCACTCGGCACTTGGCACACGGTGAGCTCACTGGGGGTGTGTGCAGACTCCGGAGTGGCTCCTTCAGTCCAAGCGCTAATATCAAGCCACCTCGTGGCGTATCATATCTTCACAAATCAGGCCCTCGGCCTCACTCAGTCAGAACCTCTCAAAATCCCCTCGGGCGAATCGGTAAAATGGGGTACTCGACCCAAAACATCATTTTAAATCTCAAAGTAGTGTAAATCAGGCTGTGTTTCGAAAACAGTAAGCACAATGTGACTGAGTGAAATCATCAATAATCAGTGAGGAAAACAACAGTAAAAAGCCCCCAAGGGATCTAAACAAGTCGGCACGAGGCCCCAAACATGGCTTATAGCCCAAATATTTTAGAAATCTTTAGAACACCATTTAACATATAAGTTAGAGTAAAATACGCAACTCAATAGTTGCCGCGGAGAGGACCAAGTCCAATCCAAAAATTAGTGCGCGCCACATACTCATCATCCGACATGTGCGCCATTCTAAAATCAGTGAGAAATATGAAGTCCGGGGTTTGATACCCTCAGGACAAGATTTATAACCATTACTTACCTCTATCGAGGCACAATACTAGTCCGCCATGCTCTTGCCCTTATAATTGGCTCCCGATTGCTCCGAATCTAGCCAGAACCAGTTTAACATCATTAATATATACCAAAGGAACACAACCCAATCGAAAACTATAAAATTATACAAGAAACTCAAAATTCGGCCAAACCCGAGCCCCGAGCCCACGTCTTGGAATTCGATAAAATTTACATCACAAGAACCCTTATCCTCCCACGAGCTCGTATACCAAGAACATCAAAGTCGGACCACAATTGCGTACTAAAATTACCAAAAGAAATTCCCAAATCTTTCCTCCCATTTTCCTAACTTTTTCTTACTTAAATCCTTTAACTTACAAGCCTAATCCGAACAAAATAGCATGGAAGCGACTTTAATAACCCGGGAACTTACTCCACTAAAGACCCACGAATTCTCTTTTCAAATTGCCCTCAATTGAGCTCCAACCGCATGAAACAATGGTGAAATGAATAAAATTTCACGGAGGCTTCTTTTATACTGTTCTGCCCAGCAATTCTGCACCTGCGGACCTTTAATCGCACCTGCGGACTCGCACCTGCGGTCCCAGGTGCGCACCTACGCAATCCCACTAACGGACCAAATTCTCGCACTTGTGACCCCTTCTCCGCACCTGCGGCTTCGCAGGTGCGGCCATCCCTTTGCACCTGCGGACTCCTCCTGCCTGGACTCCCTTCGCACCTGCGCGTGGACTTTCGCACCTGTGACATCGCACATTCGGCTAGCCATTCGCAGGTGCGGCTAACACCAGAAACTTACACCAGCAGCCAGTTGCTGCAAATTTTCCAAGTTCAAAACTTCGCCAACCATCTGAAATCAATCCCGAGCCCCTCGGGGCCCCAACCAAACATACCATTACACCCAATAGCATTATTCAAACTTCTTCAAAACACCAAAAAAACATGAAAACACCAAAATTACATCAAATTCAAACTTATGAACTTTGAAACTTCTAAATTTCGCCAACGACACCGAAACCAACCAAAACACCTCCGATTGACCTAAAATTTTGCACACATATCCAAAATGACATTACGGACCTGTCTCAACTTCCGGAATCCCATTCTGACTCTGATAGCCTATTTTTCACTGCCGACCGAAAATCGCCAAAAACTAACTTTCGCCAATTCAAGCCTAATTCTACACCAGACATCAAAACTCCATTTTGAACACACTCCTAAGTCCCAAATCACCTAAAGAAACCATCCGAGCCATAAAATCTGCATTCCGAGGTATTGACCAATAAGTCAACTCTTAGTTGACTTTCTCAACTATTAGGCTACCTTGAGAGACTAATGCCTCAATTCTCACCATGACCACTCTGAACCCGAACCAACCGACCCACACACATAAATGAAGCTGAACCACATAAAATGAAGTAGAAATGGGGGAAATGAAGCTAAAATCTCGGAACGACCGGCCGGGTCATTATAGTTGTCTCAGGTTCTGATACATCTTCGCGGACCTGGATGAATGGAGTACCGCAAACTATGAACCTCCTGGAGAATCAGCTCACTCAATCCATCTACACTAGACACACATAGTCTTCCCTACATCCGTAATACACCGTCATCTCCAATAGTGACCTACTTCACATCAGAGTGCTGAACCGTGTCATTAAGGACAAACATATGGGGGTAATCATACTGACGCTCTATGATACAATCATAACTAGAATACCGAGAAACCACACAAGCCAGAACTTGACTCGGCTAAGAAACATCCAATCTAACAAAATGGTTGGCCAAGGTCTGAACATCTAAGGCTAATGTCCTCTCTACTATTAGTGGATATGGCGAAGCTGCCCAAATTCTCCGCCTTACGAATCAAGGCATCGACCACCACATTGGCCTTCCGCTGATAATATAAAATGGTGATATCATAGATATTAAGAAACTCTAACCATCTCCATTGCCACAAGTTATGATCCTTATGTTTGAACAAATGTTGTTGACTCCGATGATCGGTGTAGACCTCACAAAGGACACCATACAAATAGTGCCGCCAGATCTTCAAGGCATGAATAATAGTTGCTAACTCGAGGTCATGGGCAGGATAGTTCCTCTCATGCACCTTCAGTTGTCTAGATGCGTACGCAATCACCCTACCGTCGTTTATAAACATCACACAGAGACCAAACGCGACGCATCACAGTATACAGTATAAGACCCTGAACCCGAAAGCAACGCCAATACTGGGGCTGTAGTCAAAGCTATTTTGAGCTTTTGAAAGCTCTCCTCACACTCCTCAGTCCACTTGAATGGAGCACCCTTCAGGGTCAATCTATCATAAGTGCCGCAATAGACGAGAAATCCTCTACAAATCGACGGTAATACCTCGTTAAACCAAGAAATATCCGGATCTCCGTATCTAAAAACGGTCTGGACCAACTCTGCACTACTTCAATATTCTTCAGATCCAACTTGATCCCCTCACTAGATACTACATAACCCAAAAATGCCACTAAATCTAGCCAGTATTCACACTTTGAAATTTTTTTGTATAACTTCTTTTCTCTCAAGGTCTGAAGCACAATCTTCAGGTGCTGCTCACGACCCTCCTCGCTCTGGTAGTACACAGAATGTGGTCAATAAACACAATGATGAATGAGTCAAGATAGCACCAGAATACACCATTCATCAAGTGCATAAATGTTTCTGCGTCATTGGTCAGCCCAAATGACTTCACAAGGGACTCGTAACGACCATATCGAGTCCTGAAGGGAGTCTTCGGGATATCTGGCTCCCGAATCTTCAACTGATGATAGCCTGAACGTAAGTCAATCTTGGAGTACACCTTGACACCCTGTAGCTGATCAAATAGGTCATCAATACATGGCAATGAATATCAATTCTTCATCGTAACCTTGTTTAACTAGAGATAATCAATACACAGGCGTATAGAACCATCCTTATTCTTTACAAACAAGACTGGAGAACCCCAAGGCGACACATCAGGCCGAATGAAGTCTTTATCAAGCAACTCATGCAACTACGTCTTTAACACCTTCAACTATGGTGGGGCCATATGATATGGGGGAATAGAGATGGGCTGAGTGAACGGTAAAAAATCAATACCAAAGTCGATATCCCTGTTGGGCGACATGCCCGAAAGATCCACCGGGAATACATCTGGATAGTCCCTCACTAACGGAACTGACTTGAAGGTAGAAATATCAATACTGACATCTCTCACATATGCCAGATACACATCTCACCCTTCTTAACCATCCGGTGACCCTTTAGAAATGAAATAACCCTGCTAGGAACATAATCTAAAGTACCTTTCCACTATAACCGCGACAGACCTAGCATAGCCAACGTCACCATCTTGGCGTGACAATCAAGAATAGCATGATAGGGCGACAAACACTATATTCCAAAATAATATCAAAGTCTATCATACCGAGCAACAATAGATTCGCTCAGGTCTCATAACCACTCAGAACAACTAAACACAACCAATATAAATGGTCAACACAATAGAATCTCCCACGAGCGTAGACACATAGACAGGAGAACTCAAAGAATTGCGGGATACACCCAAATATGGTGCAAAATAATATGACACATATGAATAAGTGGAGCTTGGATAAAATAAGACTGATGCATCTCTATGATAGACTGAAATAATACATGTGATGACTAAGCTGGATGCAATTGCCTTCGTCCTAGCAGGAAGATCGTAATATATGGTCTGCCCCCCTCTAGGGAGACCTCTACCTGTCCGACCTCCACCGCTAGCTGGTTTTGTAGGTGGGGTGGTAATTGATGCGGCGATCATGGACTGAGAATACTCAGGACCTTGTGGAGTACATAGAGTCTGAGTAGTCTGGGATGTGCACCCCTTCTGAGACTAGGGCAATCCCTCATCATATGACAAGTGTCACCACACTCAAAACAAGCTCTCGAAGGAAGTGCATGTTGTGGCTGGACTTACCGCTGAAAGCACCCTGTGTAGGAGGTGCACTAGACAATGACGGTGCATAATAGGGAGCCTAAGGCCTAGGAGTGGCCGGAATACCGTTGGAAGCTGGAGCAGCTGAATGAACAGGGCGACTACCATAGCCCCTGCCATGATGACCTGAAACTGGGGCACGAGTACCATTATATGTGCCAGAATATCGGGACCTCTTGGCCTCCCTCTCTTCTCTCTCCCGAATGAACATAACCTCCAATCTCCTGACGATCCCCACTACCTGCTAGTATGCGATGTCCATCTCCAACTCTCGGGATATGCTAAATCTGATACTGGGGTTGAGCCCCTCGATAAGTCGACGAACTCTATCTCTAATAGTAGCAACCAAGGCTGGTGCATGCCTGGCCAAATCACTGACCCCGATCGTATACTCCGACACAATCATAGAACCCTGGCGCAACTACTCAAACTTTGCACGCCATGCATCTCTGAGACTCTGGGGAACATACTCCCTCAAGAATATATATGAGAACTGAATCCAAGTGAGTGAAGCTGCCTCGACCGGACTAGCCAACTCATATGCTCGCCACCACTGATAAGCCACTCCCTTAAGCTGGAACGTAGTGAAATCACCCCCACTAGACTCCGCAATATCCATAGTAGAGAGGATACGGTGGCACTCCTCAAGAAAACCCTAGGCATCTTGTGACTCCAAGCCACAGAAGGTAGGAGAGTGGTACTTGTTGTACCTCTCGAGCCTGAGCTGCTTCCCCTCATAACTGCTTCCTTAACCTTGGGTTGAACTGGGACTACCGGTTGTACTGGTATGACCTGTGGACCTGGTCAACTTGGACCTGCTGCTCTGGGGTGCGGGTGGCAGGAGTTTGTGCTCCTCCACCGTACTGAGATGTGGCAGGAGCAAGTGGTATCAACCCTGCCTGATTCAAAGTGCCGAATATGCTCAAAAACTAAGCGAGAGTCTCCTAGAGGGCTGGTGTATTAACAGGCATCTTAGGGGCCTTCGTTCCAACTGGAGCTACTATGGCTCCTCTGTAGCAGCTCGTGCGGGTGCTCTGGCTGCACCACGTGGGCGTCCTCGGCCTCTAACCCGGCCCCGGATCCTCGTAGCTCTAGCAGGGGCGCGGGTGTCTGTTCATCTGATCCAGCTGTACGTGTCCTCACCATCTGTGAGAGAATAGAAAAATAGAATTTTAGAATCCGAAGTCAAAAATTTCGCACGATAATGGATCTAAGAAGTGAAGCTTTTCCTAAAAGCTCCATAGCCTCCCGAATATAAGTACGGACATCTCCGTACCGATCAGCGAAACTCTACTAAACCGCTTGTAACTCTTAACACCTATGAACCAAGAGCTCTGATACCAACTTGTCACGAACCCAAATCTCCTTTGTAGGATGTCGTGATGGCACTTAGTCTCTAAGACTAGGTAAGCCTAACAAACATGCGAAATAACTGAATGATAATTTAAATCTCAAAAACATCAACAACTACATGAAATAAAATCTACAACTCAACATGTACATTTCCCAAAACCCGCTGAAATATAAGTCACAAGTTCTCGATACAGTACTGAACACTCCAATACATCACTATCTATAAATATGTAAATAAATAAGAAAGGAACAAGATAGAAGGGGACTCTGAGGCCTGCAGACACGGGTAGGTGTACCTTGAAGTCTCTAAGCAAGCCATTCAACGCGCTAATACCGAGGCTGATAGGATGTACCTTGATCTGCACAAAATATGTACAGAAGCGTAGTATGAGTACACCACAACGGTACCCAGTAATTACCAAGCCTAACCTCGGTAGAGTAGTGACGAGGTCAAGTCAAGGCCCTACTGAAGATAATAAGAAGCAAGACAGAAGATACAATGATAAAATGAAAATGATAGGGAAGTGAAGCAATAAAGGATTTACAGAAATTAACAACAAGGAATCAAGGAAGCTAATATAACACGAACATAAAACAATAATTTTACATGTTAAGTAAACAATAACCAAACAATATAGCAACTGGAGAAGGTCAACAGGGGCACTCTTGAGGTATCGGCTCATAGTACTAAATCATAAAAATAACTGACAGTCTTTTCTTATGTCACCGCAGGAGCCTTTACATTTAGTTTTAAAAATTATTTTACCAAAATAGCACCCCTCGTTTTAGCCCACCTTATCATAGCGCATGGCTTCTATTAGTTCCCCTATTAGCTACACGTATCAAATCACCTTATCTCACCGCATGCATATCAATACCCACCGCATGCGTAATAGTAATCACAATGGCAGGGCAAAAACCTCGTGCAAATAGTAATAACCGCACGACAAAAACCTCGTGGTGACAATAACAACAGCACGAAAGAAACCTCGCGCAACAACCAAACAATAGCCTTAATAATAACACGAAAACCAATGCATAGCAACTAAATAAAATAAAATTTCACAACTTACACCTTGCCTCAACAGACACCACAACCTTTGCAACTCAACACCAAACTCAACATCAAGATATTTCAAGGATAGAAATTTCAAGTAGAGAATCCCTTAGTTAAATAATGAATACGAAATTAAGAAAGGATGTAATTCAACTAAACATGTAGTACAAGTAGCAAATAAGTGGTAAGACAGGTAGACATGTGAAATTAGGCTAAACATGGTGACTATGACGTGCTTAAGTAACTTAGTTAAGGCATGGAAAGGAAACTACGTAGCTAGAACCGAAAATTCAACATTTGTCCCGTATACGCACTCGTCACCTTGCATACACAATCTTCACATATCACAAATTATCACCATAATAAAAATTTTTTAGGGAAATTTTTCCCGCACAAGGTTAGTCAAGTCACTTACCTCAAACCACGCTAAATCAATCAATTAGAAGGCCTTTCCCTTGATTTTTTTACTCTAAACGGCTCGAATTTCATACTATAAATATAACTATAGAAAACTAATTTAAATGAATAAATTATGATCTTAGCAAAAAATTAAAAAATCGCCCAAAAAAGTCAACCCAGGCCCGCGTCTTGGAACCCGACCAAAATTATAAAAACAAAATACACATTCGATATCGAGTCCAATAATACAAGAATTACACAAATTCGATACTCAATCGCGCTCAAATCACCAAAACTTGGCCTAAGATGTTTCCTCCATTTCCCCCCAATTTTTTTTAAACCCAAACCCCTAATTAAATGATGAAATTGAAGATAGATTAGTGGAATTTAATAAAAAAAACATGTTAAGAACTCTTACCCCAACCATCCCTCTGAAAATCCCTCGAAAATTCGCCTTAAACCAATCTCTCAAAGTCCAAATTGTGTAAATATGAAATAAACCCTCGATTTTGAAACTTAAGTCTGCGGACCAGTTATTTACATTATGCGATCGCAGAAATTCCTTCGCGACCGCGAAGAACAAAATTACCAACATCTCAAAAATTTATACGCGAACGCGGAACATTGTTTGCGATCACGGTGAAAACTTTTCCAAAGCCATGCGATCGCGTGCACACATTCACGACTGCATAGAGTAAGGAATCAACCTGCCACCAGGTCCTCCCTTCCTCCACGACAAACATGACAATTACCACATGTTCCCGATTTACTGGCCTCTCAAGATTCGTGATCGTGTATGCCTTCACGCAATCACATAGAACAAAACAACGCCTGCCAGTCACAAGGCTTCGCGATCGCGTTTCCCTATTCGCGATCGCGTAAGAGGAAACCAAAACTGAAGAGAACCAGAATTTCTACAATTTCACAATGATCTGAAATGCATCGAATAAGGTCCGAATTACACCTCAGGCCCCCGGGACCTCAACCCAACATACCATAAAGTCCTAAAACATCATAAGAACACGCTCGAAACATCAAATGACATCAAACAACACTAAAATCACGAATCGCGTATCAAGTCAAGTCTAAGCACTTATAAACTTCCAAATTTCCAAAACTAATGTCGATTCCTACCAAAAAAACTCTGATTGACACTAAATTTCAACGCACAAGTCATAATTGATATTACGGACCTATTCTAACTTCTAGAATCAAATTCTGACACCGATATCAAAAGTCCACTCCCGGTTAGACCAACTTTCACCAATTAACGCTGAAACAACCTACATACCTCCAAATCAACATCTGGGCGCGCTCCTAAGACCAAAACCCCCTACAGAGCTGTTGGAATTGTCAAAACTCCATTCCAGATTTTTTTTCACACTGGTCAATCTACAGTCAACTCCTACGACTTAAACTTCCAACTTAGGGACTATGTGTCCCATAACCCTCCGAAACTTACCCGAAACTAAGACCAACCACCCCGACGAGTCATGTAACTAGAATATCATACAGAGGAGGCAATAAAAACATGATTGATGCTAATATACTCAAAATGACTGTCCGGGTTGTTGTAGTCAAAGAAACTACAACATATTCACCAAGCATCCATTTGGTCCAAATATCTTTACAACGTGTATCAAATTGAACACTTTGATGATAAAGCCAAGCATCTCCAAAACAACAAATGTCCACTTTAAAAATAAAGCATAAAAAACTTGACTAAAAAGGAGATCACAAATATAAAATAAGCCAAAGAAACTAGCAAAACCAAAAAAATAGAACTTGGATATCATACTTAGTTTCTTCAACTCCAATTGAGTAATACCTCAAATCACACTTGGTATATATTCTTTTAAGTGTAAGGTCAAAAGATCCACTAAGGTAATTCACAATTCATATGCAGAAGTAGTTATCTTCGGAATCAAACAGAAATATCATTCTCAAGACTTTCTTAATTACATATACCAACTCACAACATGAATCAAATAGAAACATCATTGTCCATCAACACATAGTTGCTACTACAAAAGTCAAAGGCATAACAAATTACCTTCATGGCTTTTGAAAAAAATAAGCACTAACAAATCAAATATAATGTTCTTGACTTTAAATAACAATGACACATCTAACCCCTATAGTCCAAGACGGTGATTCCAAGCACTTTTCTTCCTTAAAATTTCTTTTGTGATGAACCTTCACAAGTAATTCAAGGAAATTAGTGAAGTCGTCAAAAGAAGATTTGTTTATTTAAGCTCAAATAACTTATTCCACTTTTTCAATGATTATTCTTATATTTCTTCTTGTAAACCTTAATAAAATATAACCAAAATTCATCCTCAAATCTAAGAATAGAGTACGTATAAAAGCTAATACTAAAATTAGCATCAATTGGTTTACTTCCCTTGTCATCCAAAATCACATATTTCTTGAGAATAGCATTAGGACTCTTATTTTCATGCATATAAAATGGCTCTTTATTAGAGTCCATCACATCAAACAAAGAAGGACTTAATTCATTTAAACTCAAATAAAGAACATTTTCATTACAAACCAAATAATTCTCTTCTTTTGGGTTGCAGCCACCAATTTCCATCCACAATTGTCATCAAGTGCAAGAAATATTATCACAAAAGTATCTTCCAAAATAAAATCTTTGAAGAGTGTCCAAACCATCAGCTTCACCTTCTAAAGTAGTGTCACATATATGCTCAAGATCATTGTTATAAAAACTCAAAGAAAGATTTATACCTTCAATAAAAAGATCACATTTTACTAATTCATCTTGCACAGTTGCACTATATAAAGGATTACCTTATAATTAAAGTTTGGACACAACTTAGGCTCACAAAAGAATATCATATATTCTTCATTCTTCAAAATGGAATGGGCTATATTTTATGCCAGAAGCTTACTCAAGTGGATCTTACAAGCTTGTTGAAGCAAGTGTCATGAGAGTCAGCCCTATCAACAATTATCCTTGAAAACATAGGCTCTTCGCAGCCTAAACTCCATGTCATGAAGCTATTGAAATCAGAGTAAAGTCTTCAAGTTACAAAACTCCTAAAAAATGTGAGCTCAAACAACAAGTCGTTGTGCCCCTTGATGCACGATCATAAACTGCATGTTACTCCTGGTCCGTAAGAATATAAACCGTGTGCGGTTCAAATAAATATTTGCTAGATTAAAAACCTTAAAAGGGCCGGTCTAGGTAAAATTTAGGATAAAAAAAAAGTCCGCTAGATTGAAAACCTCGAAAAAGATGGCTTAGGAAAAATTTAAAACCAAGAAAAAGCCTGTTAGGTTGAAAACTTCGAAGACGTGGCCTAGTCAAAAGTTAAAAAAATTCACCCACTCTAAAATACGAGATGCCTTGATCCTATTCACCGATATATATAAGAACCTTAGAGTTTCATCGTAAGTTTAGTCGCATGAGTTCAAAAATATATATCACTCCTAACATTGTTCAATTAAAGTACAATGAAATCGGTCCACTTGATTGGTACTTGAAATTGGGCTACGTGTATAATTTCATAGAACTTTATGTCGTATCTTATATTGATGGGGGCAAGCCTCCATAACAAATTAGCGTCTCTGAAGGATGATTGTAATATTTTAGTAGGAGGCCGATTCTTCAAGTTGAATTCTTCAATACCAAGTCATGTTAAATTTCTCAAGTCCATTATGCCATCAATTTGAAGTGCTCAAGCTTGCTGTGTACTTCAAGTCTGCCAAATCTTCAAGTTGGATTTTTCAAATCCATTGAGTCTTCAAGATAAACTCTTAAAGTCCACCAAATCATCAAGTTGGATACTTTAAGTCCGCCGAATCTTCAAATTAGATTCTTCACTTTTTTCAAATATTCAAGATGGAGCCTCCACGTTTGCTAAGTCTTTGAATTGGAATCTTCAAGACATAACTGAATTTAAAGGCGCGGACAAAAGTTTATCTCTGCACTCCAGCTTATATGGGGATGAGTATCAATCTCTTTGAACCTTAAATATATATTATTGATTGGGCGGGGATGAGTTTCTATCCTATTGTACTCGAAGATTATCCCACCGATTTCAGGGCGAGGATGTGTTTCCATCGCCCTAAGATTATCAGACCAATTTTTGGACAGGAATGAGTTTTCTACCTTAATGTCATAAGATTATTCCACCAATTTTCGAAGGGGATGAGTTTCTACCCGTTGCGTTCTAAGATTATTCCACCGATTTTCAAGTGGGATGAGTTCCATCCCTTGCGCCCTCAGATTTTCTCACCAATTTGTTTTTTGGGCGGAGGGGGGAGGGAAAATGAGTTTTCATTCCTTTGCGCCCTAAGATTATCTCAGTGATTTCCATACAAGGATATGTTTTCATCCCTTTGAAGATTATCCCACTAACTTTAGGGCGGGGAAAATTTTTCACCTCTTTGTGCCTTAAGATTATCCCACCGATTTTAGGTCGGGATGAGTTTCCATCCCCTTGTGTCCTGAGATCACCTTCTTCATGCATGAGTCATCTCTTTGGACAAGAACTCATCCTTTTATTTTGACCTACAAAAAAAGAAGAAAAAAGAAAAAAATGACAAAGAAATCACAGAAAAAGTTGTTACCTCCTTAGTCCACGCAAATCAAACTTAAGAGTTGATACAAAGAATGTATGTTGATGTTCATAATTAAAGACAACGTTGTTATATACAATGAGTGAGTGTAGGCTATCTAGAAGAATCATCTCAATGTGGGATAGAGAATTTTAGTGGTAAAGAGGTCAACACTCTCCTATTCTTAGCAGAATTTGACTTGGACAATGTAACACCCTAAGAGCAATTTAGAAACAAAATAGTAAATACGAAAAATTCAATGAAAGAAAAAGACTATTTTCATCATTCAGCAACTTTACGATCTGTGCAGTTGTTCCTTATTCCAGAAAATGACAGCTCTCTTAAATACAAAATCGAATAACTTCCCCGTGTAAAAAAAGTACATGTCCCCTTCTAGAATAATTCATATCTCATCTACATGAGGGATAAAGTGATAATAGCAAAATTAAGGGGAACAATATAGATCCTATGACTAATTTAATGAAAGATCTCCGATATCTATAATGCACCGGGTAAATTCCAAACTTCCCCTAAATCTTTTCATTGACAATCTCAGATTGTCACATTACATTCCCCTTCAACAAAAAGCATTAACTATCGCAATCAAAGTTCGAAAATTGTGATCTCAAAAAATAATACTCATCCCATATGGCTTCTTCTTGAGTGAGATTAGCCCATTTAACAAGTACTTGCACTAAAGCTCAGTTCTCATTTTTACCAATTTTCTTTCTAGAATTGCTACTGGTTCAGCTAATATTTGACCTTCTTGGTTGCAGATAAGATGGTCTTGTAATGGAAAATGGTGAGTTCCTACTTTCTTCTTCAATTATAATACATGAAACATTGGATGAATGCGTGACCCAGGAGGCAATTGAAGCTTGTAAGTGAAAGGTCCAATCAATTGAATCACTTCATAAGGACGGAATATTTTGCTGTTAATTTCAAATTCCTCCTTACTACCACAGAAAATTGCCAGTAAAGTTGTAATTTAAGGAACACCCAATCTTCGACTTCGAATTTCCTGTCAGTTTTTTCCTATCTGCATTTTGCTTCATCCTGACCTGGGCCTTTTTGAGGTTTTCTTTGAGAAGTTGAGCCATGATTTGCCTCTCTTTGCAAATTGGATCAGCAGTATTCAACTGGGATTGGGCAATTAACTCAAAAGATGGTTGTGGTGGATCATATCCATAAATAACCTTTAAAGGGTGTCATCTTGATGGAGGGTTGAAAATTGGTATTATACCAAAATCATGCAAAGCTAACCACTTGTCCTATTCTGATGGACGATGCTCTGTTATGCACCTCAAGTAAGTTTCCAGGCATCGATTTCGCCTCTCAGATTGCCTATCGATTTGCGGGTGATACGCGAGCTCATTCTCAATTGCACTCCTAACCCTTTGAAAAGTTACTTCCAAAATATACTCATAAAAATAGGATCTTTTTTGGAAATAATGGATATAGGTAACCCATGTAATTTACAAACAATGTCAAGGAATATTTGTGCAATTTGGTTAGCGGAATAGGGGTGATATAAGGCAAAAAAAATTGGAAGATTTCGTGTAACGGTCGATTACTACTAGAATAAAATCTTTACCCCTAGATTTAGGCAACCCGTCAATGAAATCCATAGCACAAGTTCTCATGCTCGTGATGAAAATGGTTAAGGTTGGAGAATACCCGAATAAGCTTTCATCCTTGTTGCGCTGGCAAGTCTCTCAGTTCTGCACCTGAATCTTCACATCATTAGGCAAGTTGGCCCAATAAAAAACACTCTCAGTATTTTCAAGGTAGCTAATGTGTCGGAATGACCTCCCCATAGAGTTGAATGAACATTCTTGATTGACCTTGACACGAGGTCTCCCGTTGTACTTGAGAAGGCCTTGCTGTAAGCTAATGTTAGGCACTTCAACAGGATCCTCCGAGAGCTTAGTTATTAGCTTTTGAATTTTGGAATCATCTCTACAGCTATCTAAGACTTCAATTATCCATTTAGGTTGAGTTGCTGACAACCCATGGCACTCACCCTCATCATTAGTTTCGAACCTCCTTGATAAGGCATCCGCTCCAAGTTTTTAGTTCCTTTTTGATATTGAATCTTATAGGTAAAGGCCAGAAGTTTTGTAATCCTTTTCTGCTGCAAGAAAGTGGTTATCGTCTAGTCCCTCAAAAACTTGAGGCTAAAATGATCGGTTTTAATGACAAAAGGCCTAGGTTGAAGGTAGTGTCTTCATTTGTCTATTGCAATCAACAGGTATACGAGTTCCGTATCATAAGTGGATAACCCATCGTCCTGGTAATCAATGTTTGACTTAGATAAGCAACAAGCCTTCCATTTTGAGATAGAACGGCTCTAACCACCTTTCCACTGGCGTCCACCTCAATGATAAAAGGACTGAAAATATTTGACAATGCCAATACTGGTGCCTTACTCATGGCTTGCATTAATTCATCAAAAGATGTAGAAGCTTCATGAGCCCATTTAAAATTTTCCTTCTTTAGAAAATTGGTGAGGGGTTTACTAATGGTCGCAAAATTCATAATGAAACGACGGCAGTAGCCTATTAACCCCAAAAATCCACGTAACTGTTTGATAGTTTTTGGCTGGGACTAGTTCACCATGGCTAAAATCTTCTCCCCATTTTCACTGACTCCATTGGCTGAAATGATGTGGACTAAATATTCAACTTGAGCCTGACCAAAGCTGCACTTATACCTTTTAGCAACTGACATATGATTTTTTAGTATTTCGAATACAATCTGCAGGTATGTTAAGTGATCTTCCAAGATAGCACTGTGTATCAAAACGTCATTAAAAAAAATACCAACACGGACTGTCGAAGATAAGGCTTAAAAATGGAATGCATCAAAGCCAGGGACGTGGTTGGAGCATTTAATAGCCCAAAGGGCATGACCCTAAATTCCCATAACCTATGATGAATTATAAAAGCCGTCTTGAACTCATCCCCTTTCTTCGTCCGTATATGATGATACTCTAAACGAAGATCCAATTTAAAAAATATTTGAGCTCCATGAAGTTCATCTAGCAAGTCTTCTACCGCGGATATTGGGTATTTATTTTTAATTGTGGCGTCATTAAGTCTGCGAGAATCAACACACATACGCCAACTTGAATCCTTCTTCTTGACAAGGATCACTGATGAAGCAAAAGGAGATATACTTGGAGCCATTGTTTGTGCTTCAAACATTTTTGCCACAATTTTCTCAATGGCATTCTTTTGTTCGAAAGAATACCTATAAGGTTGGAGATTAATGGGCTTTGTCCCAGGTACTAAATCAATCTTTTGGTCGCGGACCCTGTATGGGGGGTAACCCTTTTGGTTCCTCAAAGATGTTTTTATTATTGTCTAAAACCCGTTGCACTTCAGTTGGTATTATTTCCTGTGTAGACTGTGGCGGAACATGTTGGGCTATTTCAAATAACTGGCCTATATAAGTTCATTGACCTGTCACTAACAGTTTATCAATGAGATTTGCATCCGCTGAAGATGATTCATCCTCTCCCAAGAGAGTACTCTTCTTTTCATTTGAAATAAAGGTTAAACTCAAGGGACGAGTGTGTAAAATCACTGTAGCCATTGTATCTAACCAATCCGTTCCCAATACCATATCACAACCATCCACCTTTAATAATCCAACCCCAAATATAAATTTTATATCATTCATCCTCCACTTAAAATCTAGATACGCTTCTAGACAATCAACGATCTAACCGCTGGCCATTTTGACCTTTACAGTTCGTTATAACCATCTAACTATGACTTTCAATTTTTTGACTATTTATGGATCCAAAACTATGAGTAGATCTACTATCAATCAAGATAAGAATTCATTTATTCTTGGCCCAACCAATAATTTTTATTGCAGTTGTAGTGGAAACTAAGCCTAATATAGCATTAATAGAAACTTCAGCTTCCTCATGGGTTTGCTCATCTACTTGCTAGAATCCAATTTTGACTCACTCCTTTTCAAGTACGGCCTCCACTTCCTCTCCAACCATAGAATTCAAAGATTTAGCCTTACATTTATGCACTGGAATCCATTTACCATTACAAGCAAAACAAAGGTTCATTTTACGCATCACTTCTTAGGAAAGTATTTTATTTAGAATTAGTCGCGTTGGAAGTGTGGTGTCATGATCCCAAAATCTCACCTTAGCTAGTCGGGATGGACCTAATCTCTAAGACTAGGTAATCATAACACACTTTCAGAACTTAGCAGAAACAATGACTAAGATATAAAGTTAAGTTGGTAAATGACATAACAACCATAATCGATCAAACAATAGTACAATCCCCAAAATACGGTGGTATAAAGTCATAAGCTCTACTGAAATATTATAGGAATCTCTAATACAAAATTGTTTTGATATAAAGATAAACAATAGAAAAGACAATAGCAAAAGGTGACTCTAAGGCCTGCGAGTGTCAAGCAGGTATACCTTGAAGTCTCTGAAATATCTGGGTCAATTCATTGGTGTCTGACATGAGTAGAAGTACCTGGATCTGCAAAAATAAATATGCAGAAACGAGTATGAGTACACCACAACGGTACCCAGTAAGTATCAAGCCTAACATCGGTAGAGTAGTGAAGAGGTAAGGTCAAGACACTTAGTAGACGTAGAAACCTGTGCAAAATATTAATATAATCTAATAACGGAAAGTAAAGAAATAAATGACAATAAACAGATTGATGATTTAAGACGAACAACGGAAACTAAGA
Source organism: Nicotiana knightiana (assembly GCA_005239525.1). NCBI lineage: Eukaryota > Viridiplantae > Streptophyta > Magnoliopsida > Solanales > Solanaceae > Nicotiana > Nicotiana knightiana. The sequence continues at coordinate 101,096 of ML415201.1, forward strand.
CAATAAAGAACAACAAGAGTGAACATATGATAAGAACACCAAATACAGTCAAAATACAAGTAAAACGAATGGAGGAAAAACAATAATTTTTCAAAACAACAAGCTTTTTCAACATGGAATGTACAACAAGAATCACATCCAAGGTACTACACCTCATACTCATATTTCAAAAGTCACAATCACAATCTTCCTTATATCGCCGCATGAGCCTTGGAAGTGATAGAATGAAATTGCAACTACGACTAAATGCTTGAGAATAACTTCAACGATTGAAAGAATAACATGTATAAAAACTACTAATAAATGCATCTAAGGGAAAAATCGACAATGAAACCTAGAACAAGTAATAGCAACTTTGATTAAAACATGCAAGAATAAATGGCAACGAAAGGTAGAGCAGTTAATAACAACTTTAATTAAATTCTTACAAGTAACCTAAGAGTCTAAATAGGACAACTTTAATATATAAGCATGTATACACACTTGTCACCTCATATACACATCTTCCATATAATTCAAATAGTACAATCAAATCCAATCCTAAAGGGTAGTACTCCTACAAAAATATTGGCAAGATACTTACCTCAAACAAGCTAAATCAATCCACTAATGAGCCCTTCCCGCACAATACAACTCTAGACGGTTCGAATCTACCTTGTAACGGCCCGATCGGTAATTTCGAGAGTAGTAGTCATGTTCCCTTATTTACTGCTCATTTTGCACTTTATAGCTGTTATATGACTTTCTCGGGTAGTTGGTTCGGGTCGGGAGGGATTTCGGAATGAAATGAGACACTTAGTCTCAAGGTTGAAAGCTTAAGTTGAAATGGTTGACCAAATGTTGACTTATTGTAAACAATTTCAGAATGGAGTTTTGATAGTTCTGTTACCTCTATTGGGTCATTTTGTACTTAGGAGCGTGTCCAAATTGTGACTTGGAGGTCCGTAGTTGAATTAGGCTTGAAATGGCAAAAATTGGAATTTTAGAAAGTTTGACCGGGAGTGGAATTTTTGATATCGAGGTCAAATTTTGATTCTGAAAGTTGGAGTAGGTCTGTAATATCAAATATGTCTTGTGTGAAAAATTTTGGGTCAATCGGACATGATTTGATAAGTTTTGGCGTCGTTTGTAGAAGTTGAAATTCCTTAGTTTCAATATGCTTGAATTGGGGTGTGATTTGTGTTTTTGATATTGTTTATGGTGATTTGAGGGCTCGACTAAGTTTGTATTATTTTTAGGACTTGTTAGTATGTTTAGTTGAGGTACCCGGAGCCTCAGGTTGATTTCGGATGGTTTTCAGATCAAGGTTTGAGTTTGAAACACTGCTGAAGCTGGGACTCTGCTAGTGTAACCGCACTTGCGGAGCTTTGATCGCAGGTGCAATCTTTCTGGGGTGCGGGTTATATTACACAGATGCGAGTTTTGGAGGGGAGTGTGCAGTGATCACATATGCGAGGGAATTACTGCACCCGCGTGACCGCAAATGAGGCAGTAGGATCGCAAAAGCAAAAATGGAGATGAGAGGTGGATACGCAGAAGAGACTTTGTGGCTCGCAGAAGAGAGTCCGCAGGGGCGGAGTCAGGGGCCGCAGGAGTGGAGAAAGCTGTAGAAGGGGGAGCGTGGTCGCTTATGTGACACCGCAGAAGCGGGTAAGTAATCATAGAAGCGAGAATGATAGGCAGTTTGCTTAAAACGAGGGTTCACATTTTTTCTTCATATTAAACAATTCAAGTTGGGGTTTGGACGATTCTTGAAAGAATTTTTGAGGGGCTTCTTGAAGTAATTCCCTTGTGCTTTTATCAATAATATTGTTTCCCCATTGAACTTCCTACCTAATTCGTGTGTATTTAAGGTGGAACTTCAGAGTTTGAGGCTAGGGATTTGGAGAGTTGAATTTGGGGATTTGGGTGGCAGTTTGGTGTCAGATTTTGGTAAGTTTGGCATGGTTGGACTAATGGTTGAATATGTTTTCGGGTTTTATAACTTTTAACGGATTTCAAGATGTGGGATCGAGGGCCGACTTTTGAGTCGATTTTTGACTTTTTGATTTAAAACTTAGTTTTTTCTTTTGGATTTGATTATATCAGCCCGTGTATATCAAATTGTTTATGACTAGATTCAAGGCATTCAAAGGATGTTTCGCGAAGCAGGGGTGTGTAAGAGTAGATATTTGCTCGGATTGAGGTAAGTAACAATTCTAAATTTTTTTCTAAGGGTATGAAACCCCATATTATGTGTCTTGTGTTCGGTTTTGAGGTGACTCGCATGCTAGGTGACAGGAGTGTGGGCGTGCACCGTAGGAATTTTACTTGGTTGATTGCATGGAACTGTGGAGTTGAATAATCTGTTGTTATCCATACATTCTCCACGTATTAGAGAAATTGAACTGCAAATCATGTTTAGACCATGTGTTGACACTGTAAGGACCTACATAGGTCGTGTATATGTTGAATTATCTGCTAAATTGCTGCTTTGTACTCGGTCATAGTTTTACTTGCATATTACATCTTAGTCTCTATTTTCATTATTGATACATTATATCATTGTTGTTTGGGCTGATTATCATGATTTCTGAGAGCCCGAGATACTGGAGAGGTTGATGACTGAGTGAGGCCGAGGGACTGATTGCGAGGATATTTATGGGATCGGGCTGCACACCGCAACATGTGTCCTTGATTTATGCCATAATTGGCTTGTTATAGCGCTTGGGCTGAAGGAGCCCCTCCAAATTCTGTACACACCCCAGTGAGTGCAACTATCTGTTGAGTGCGAGTGCTAAGTGACGAATGCCGAGTGCTGAGCAATTGAGAGGAATGAGGGACTGTGAGGAATGAGTGACGGTGAGTTTGGAGTGAATGAGAGGACAGAGTGACTTTTGCTCTGAGAGGATGCATTTGAATTTCATTTCTATTGCACTTCAGTTGGCATATACATTGTCACAAAGTTTTCTAAGAGATATTTTATCTTGTCTCAACTGAACTTGACATGCATTAACTGTTTTGTCCTTATTTGTCAAATATGAAAGCATGCCTATCTTTCTATGTTGTAATTTCTGTAATTGAACTTTATCCATGAAGCTCGTCACTACTTTCAATCTTTTATTTAGTCTTGTTACTTACTGTGTTGGTTGTACTCACGCTACACCCTGCACTTTGTGTGCAGATCCAGGTGTTTACGGACATGGTGGGTGTTGATTCCTTCTCGCAGTTGATCTTTTGCGAGATTTCAAGAGAGATGCCTGGCGTTTCGCAGACCTTGCCTCTCCTCCCCTATCATTCCATTTTATGTGTTTAGTTTCAGACTATTATAGACAATACTCCCAAATTTGTGATGTGTATACGCTCATGTACTTAGTGATACCCGATGTTGGGAATTTCTGTCTTGGTTTTGGTTTTCTATACATTTTGAGAGTTTTGATGATTTAAACCTGTGTTATTCTAAATTTTTCATTTTAAAATGTGGAAGTATTTTGAAGAGGTGGAATTCCTAGTACCATGTTAGGAGCCATCACGACAGGCTAAGTTTTGGGTTGTGACAAGTTAGTATCAGAGCCTAGGTTACATAGGTCTCACGAGTCATGAGCAGGTTTAGCAGAGTCTTGAGGATTGATACAGAGACGTCTGTACTTATCTTTGAGAGGCTGCCGAACCCTTAGGAAACTTCACATTATTGTATTCTTGTCATGCGGATTTGTTGATCCCGGTAACTAAACTTCTGTGAGAAAACATGCTACAGGTAAGGATGGACAACCACCAGTACCACCAGCTAGGGAACGAGAGGCCGAGGTCGCGGTAGGGGTCCGTTAGGGGCAGAGGCGTCGCTATTATAGCAGTTAGAGTAGCACCTGCAGATTCACCAGTCGCTCCAGCTCAGGAGCAGGTACTAGATGAAAGTACAAGAATGGGGGGGGGGGAATGAATTGCTTATTTTAAAATTAATTATTAAAAGTTGACTAGTTTTCAAATTAGTCGACTAGATGTAATAGCGAGATAATAAGAAGTGCAGAATTAAAATGCAGAAGTAAAGTTCAGGAATTAAACACGCCGGAGTTTTTGTACTGGTTCAGATTCAATGTGAATCCTAGTCCAGTCCCCTTGGGTTGCAAGGGAGTTCTCTTTCAGTTATTATGTTTCTTGAGTACAAAGTGAATGGTGTAGTTTACACCAACAACTCAGTTTCTATGTCACTCGTATTTTCTTGATACAATGCATCACTAGTATTTTTCTCTCTTTCTTCTCTAACTTGTTACACATCAGATCTAGAAGAGCTATAATGTTTGTTGCAGTAGAACAAAGAGAGGGTAATGGTTTGATCAAAGTATATCTCTCAAAGACTTAAGGTTGCATATAAATACTATGTAGGAGACCGTTACTGATGTGATTTTCCAACCCAAGAGATTTGATCCTTGGAAATAAATTGATTCTTTTCAAGAATAAGGTTAATTCCTGTTACTCTTCCTTGATTTGTGGACTTTGAAAGCTTTCCATCTTTAGGTCTTTATAGTGCCGGATTCGTTCCTTAATTCTGGGTCCTTCCAGTAATAGCTATTAATTGATTTTCTTGTTGGATCTTCAATTCTTCGTTTCCTTTTAACGCTTCAATCAATCTCTGATTGATCATCTTGCTGGATCTTTAGTGCTTCCTTTTCCTTTTGAATGCTTCAATCAATCTTTGATTGATTTCTTCCTCCAGCTTTGATTATTTCTTTTTGTGTATTTCGATCTCGGTTGATTTCCTTGAGTCCCTACACCAAAAGCAATTATATTATTTTTCATCATTAAAACTAAAACCTAAAAATCTCCCCTTTTTTGATGATGACAAAAAATAATATGTAAACATTAGTTAACTTCCATGTATTCAACTCCACCTCAATGAGTGCAGTTGAATCCTCCTCAATAGGTGCCGTTGGGACTACTTCCTTTAATCGACTTATCCTAAAGGATCTGTGACTCCCCCTCAAGAGGTGCCGTTGGGATTACTTCCTTTAGTTGACTTCTCTTTTAGTATCTATAGTCAACTCCCTCTGCAATGAATGTACCTGTACGAATATATGTATAGCCTTCTTCCCATTTTTGACATCACCAAAGAGGGGATAAAAACAACAATACACCAGATACTAAGGCAGAATTTGTAGCATAATATGCATGCAGAGTTATAGCAAAACAAAACAAAAAAACATCCAACGACTGGTTATCTAGTCCAAAATAACACAACAAAAAAAATTGTTTGAAACTTCCACACTAACGAAGCAAGAAATAAGTAAGGGTGTTGCAAATCGCCTCCTTCAGATGATCAAGGATAGGACTAGTTGAGACAGTCACTCCATCAAGCCTGTCATGTACTTCCTTGAATGCCTTGACTACATTTTCCTTAACTTTAAGAATTGCAACCCTTATATTTGAAACATCATACCCTGTTTCTTTGGAGATTGCATGAATGTCCCCAACAGTGGACTGAGTAGCAGCAAAAAAATCTTTGATGGTGGCCAGCTAGTTGTCAATGGCAGTCAGTTTCTCAACAAGGTCAGGATTAATAAGACTGTGATGGGAAACAGAGGATTTGGTCTTGGAATCAGGTTGAACATTCTTGACCTCACCTTCCTGTTTCTTAACCCAGGAGCCCTTCATACACACATATCCCATAATAGCAAATGCCCTAGAATTGTAAGATTTAGAAACAGAGACGAAGGGATACTCAAGACATAGAGATATTATGAGCTTCCAGAATGTGAGTGATGGTCATGCCATAGGCCAGACTGGTGGGATCATCAGCACTTTCGATCATTAAATTTATGACCCGGAAGGATAATTTGATCTTGAATTTCTCACAAGGCAGTAGACAAGAAAAGTATCTCGTTGAGAGAAGGTGGAGAAAGAGCCAACACGAGGGAGCAGAGTAGTTGCAACAATGTGAGCTAGAACATGAGTTTCAAAGCTAACATCACTTGGACCTAACTGGTTGGGGAGGGATTAATATGAACACTCAGCAATATAACATTTTGCTTGATCAAAGGTGATTTCAAAATCATCATGCCAAGAATTTTTGAAAAGCATGGGAAAGCCAAAACACTTACACTGGAAAATTGAGTCAAACATGGCATAATCAAGAACGATGTGCTTTCCTAACTCTGAGGATTCTAACTTGTCAGACTTACTAGATCTAAGATTGGCATAGAACATTCTCACTAGGGGTTCATAGACGTTAGGAGGGCGAACAAAAAAGAATTTTGACCAGCTATGATGAACAAACAGATCTTTTACCTTACAGTTTATGGCTTCCATGTCATCAAGGTCGACTACTCTTCCATGAGCGATAAGCTTTTCTTTCAGAGCAATAAAAAAATCCCTGTTTGGAGAATCCCAGAAATTCAGGTCAAACTCTAAAGAACTTGAGAGATCTATTTTTGATTTCTTTGGAGTAAAGGATTCAGAAGGTTCTTCAAAAGGTCTTTTTCCCAAGGCTTTTTTCCTAGAGGATGAGAATGATCTGAGAGTTCTGCCTGAGAGGAGGCAAAACCTTCGGAATGGTCGGATTCTAGGTCTACTTGTTCTAGAGGTTGGGAAGGGGGTTTTTCTCTAGAACGAGTACTTTTTCTTGTGGAGACTGAGGGATTTTTAGAGTGTTAGCGATGGAAGAAACTTGGTTGAAGAGAGTCTTCGAAAGGGTTACTAGGCGATGAGAATGATAGAGATTGAAAGAGGGTTTAAGAGATTATAAGAAGAGGTTTTCTGACGGTTGGGTACAGGAAAGGAAAGGATGTCAGTTGAACAGGCGTGATGATTGATTTTCCTTTCTTGAACGCTGCAGCTGATGTGAAAAGAGAGGAAAATAGAGGGAATCAGAGGCGCTATTAATGACTATGAAAAGACAAAATTTAAACATTAGGCATATAAAATATAAAAATGTCACATAGGTCCTAATACTAATGATCAATGGAAATAATACCAAGTAATTCTCTTAAAAAGCAAAATTTGTCTTCAAGTAAAGGTTTAGTGAAAATATCTGCTAATTGATCAGTAGTTCCAATAAAAGATAATTCTATATTTCCCTTAAGAATATGATCTCTAATGAAATGATGCTTGATGTCTATATGCTTTGCCCTAGAGTGATGCACATGATTTTTTGAGAGACATATAGCACTAGAGTTATCACAGAAAATTTGAATGGGTTTAAAGAATAGTTCATAGTCACCCAATTGATGAGACATCCATAGTAATTGTGCACAACATTGTCCAGTGGCGATACATTCAGCCTCAGTTGTTGATAGTGCAATTGATCCTTGCTTTTTACTGTTCCAAAATATCAGTGCCTTTTCAAGTAATTGACATGTTCCACTTGTGCTTTTTCTGTCTTCCTTATCACCTGCAAGATCATCATCTGAAAAACCTTCTAGTTTAAAATTGTTAGAGCGTGGATACCATAATCCGTGAGAGATAGTTCCAATGAGATATCGGATAATTCTCTTTACTGCGGTCAGATGAGATTCTTTAGGAGCTGACTGAAATCTGACACATTTACAAACACTAAACATAATATCTGGTCGACTAGCAGTTAGCTAAAGAAGGGAGCCAATCATTTCATGATATTTAGTTTCATCAACAGAATTTCCCTGTTCATCTTTGTCAAAACTTGTTGAAGGACTCACTGGTGTGCCAATAGCTTTAGCATTACTCATACCAAACTTCTGTATCAACTCATTTGTATATTTTGTCCGACATATAAACGTTCCTTCTTCAGATGGTTGAATTTGAAGTCCAATAAATAATGTTAGCTTTCCCATCACACTCATTTCAAACTCACTTTTCATAAGATTTGAAAATTCCTTGCACAGAAGAGGATTAGCACTACCAAAAATAATATCATCAACGTAAACTTGAATAATGAGATTACCTTCCGATGATTTTTTAATAAAAAAGGTAGTGTCTACTTTACCTTTTGTAAATCCGCGATCAATAAGAAATGAGCTGAGTCTTTCGTACCATGATTTTGGAGCTTGTTTAAGTCTATGCAATGCTTTCGTCAATTTGTACACATTGTAAGGAAACTTTGAATCTTCAAATCCAGGGGGTTGTTTTACATATACCTCATCCTCAATGAAACCATTTAAAAAGGCACTTTTAACATATTTCTGGAAGAGCCTAAATCTTTTAATGGATGTGTATGCCAGAAGAATTCGTATTGATTCCGGTCGAGATACTGGAGCAAAGGTTTCATCTTAGTCGAATCCTCCCTGTTGTGAGTATCCTTGAGCTACTAATCTGGTTTTGTTTCTCACAACCTTTCCATCCTCATTTAGCTTATTTCTGAAACCCCATTTTGTTCCAATTACTGGGCGTTTTCAAGCTTAGGCAACAGTTTCCACATTTGATTTTTGTCAAATTGATCTAGCTCTTCCTGCATTGCTTGTAACTAGCTTGAGTCTTTCAGGCTTCCTCTACTTTCTTTAGTTCAATCTGTGAATTTAGTGCTACATTTTCTTTCTCTTTGAGAGCTCCCATGGTTTTCATTCTTTCTCTTGGGTCTCCTATGATAAACTTTTGAGGATATTCTTGTTCACTTCTCCATTCATTTGGATGGATGAGTAGTTGACTCCTTCGATTCTGATTGACAGTTGCTAATCTCATTAGTTGACTCCATTACACCATCAGGTTTATTAGTTGACTCTTGAGATTGTTTGTCTCCTAAATTTCTTGAATTTTATCTTCATCACCTACAATAATTCCTTTCTCGGCCGAAGTGTTGTTTTCATCAAAGATAACATGTACTGATTCTTCTATACACAATGTGTGTTTATTATAGACTCTAAAGGATCTACTATTTAATGAATGACCCAGAAAAATACCTTCGTCACTTCTTAGATCGAATTTTTCAAGATTGTCCTTACCATTATTGTGAATGAATCACTTGCTTCCAAATGGATGAAAGTAACTTATATTGGGTCGTTTACCTTTCCATAATTTATAAGGAGTCTTCTTCAGGATGGGGTCTTATGAGGCATCGGTTGAGAATGTGACATGCTGTACTTACTCCTTCTGCCAAGAAGTGATTTCGCAACGAATATTCTAGTATCATAATTCTTGCCATATTTTGTAAGGTCCTATTTTTTCGCTCAACAACTCCATTCTTTTGGGGTGACCTTAGAGCAGAGAAATTGTGAGTGTATCCTTGATAATTGTAGAAATCTTTAAATGCTCTTCTTTCAAAGTCTCCTCCATGATCAATTTGAATTGTTGTAATTAAGATACCCCTTAGCTCTTTCGACCTTTTTGCTGAAGATCTTAAAATTTTTCAAAGCTTCATCTTTGTGAGATAGAAAAATCACCCAAGTAAAGCGTGAGTAATCATCAACAATAACAAAGGCATATCGTTTTCCTCCTATGCTAGCAATTCTATTAGGTCCAAATAAGTCCATATGAAGCAATTGCAAGGGCTTTGAAGTAGATACAATATCTTTATTTTTGAAAGATTTTCTAGCTTGCTTACTAGTATGGCATGCATCACATACATGATTTCTAGAGAAATTGAGTTTAGGTAAACCAATAACTAAATCATGCTTGGAAAGTTTCTCTATCAGATGCATGCTTGCATGACCAAGTTTCTTATGACATAACCATGGATCATCAGAAATGGATGTTAAACAAATATTACCATCTATATTTTCAAAACCATCAAGAATATAGACATTTCCATACCTTTTACCTGGAGGATTATTTACTTGTCTCATCTTCAATAGCACAACCTGTTTTCTTGAAGTTTACTTCATACCCTTAGTCGCACAGCTGACTTATACTTAGAAGATTGTAGTTAAGTTCGTCAATAAGATAAAACTCAATGATATCACAACTGTTATTGAAAGGAACTGTTCCGGTAACGACCGTTTTTTCTTTTGGGTCATCAACAAATTTGACACTTACTCCATCTATTTTTATAACTTCTTTAAACAGGTTTTTGTCACCTGCCATGTGACTGGAACACACACTATCTTAGTACCTTTTTCCTTTATGACTCCTTCTGTGGTGTTCCTACACAACATAATTATCACTTCCTTTTAGGTACCCAAGCTTGCTTGGGTCCTTGTTGGTTAGTATTACTAGATTCAGGATTGTTTTTGGGTTTCCAAATCCATCCTGAGACATTTGATTTACGAAATCGACAAAAAGAACATTTATGTCCACTTTTGTTACAGTAGTGACACATAAGTCCTGATCCATTTTTGGATCTTTCATTTGTGTTAGTACCCGTGGATTCTGTTCTGGCTGGTCTTTCTCCAGTTGACTTGTAAGTCGCCTAGTTCGACTTGACAAAACTATGACTGGTGGATTTGCGTGTGCCATTGAGTTGCATTTGCAATTCCTGAAACTCATCTTGAACTACTTCTTTTTCAATTTCACATACTTCAAGCTTGAGTTTCCCGTCTTTTATTTCTCTGTTGAGTCTCTTTAGTTCATTCATCATTTTTTGAGACTCTTTCGGAGTAAGGTCAAGAGTATCCTGCAATTCATTACGTCTTCCATAGTTATAAGATCTTACCTCACTTGTTTCACCTCGCGCCATTAAATAGTTCTCATTGTCATATTTTCTTTCATCATCTAAAATGTCCTCATCTGTCCAGCACCCTGAGAGTTTGTTCATGTCGTTTTCCAGAATTGCCTTGAAACATAAATTTATTATCTCTTCATGTTCTAAACTGTCTTCATCACTCCAAATTCCAAATCTTGTTATCGTGGAATTCGTCATCAAGATGGATCACCCTTACGTGGTCAACGAACTCATACTAATTCTAGGACTTGTCGCAAGCTAATTCGGAAATGAAAGATGTCTACCGAAATGATTTGTTCTTGTTAAAACCTCTGGAAACCTTTTTTTAAGATCAGGAACTCAGCTTGAACATGCCCAAATCTTCCACAGTCATAGAATTTGTCATCATTTTTGTCTTGTTTGTTATATTGTCTAGTTCACCTGGATGGTATCTTGCCTCATCTTGTATTCCTGTATCTCCTCATTAAACCATCCATGTTCCTTGATACCATGGAAATTTCTTCTTGAAGAGCTTCAGGGTCTTCATAAATATCATTGTCTGCTCTTTCAGTTGTAGCCTTGAAAGCCACTATTTTCTTCTTTCTTCTCGTTTTTTTTTTTCTTGAGATGAGTTTTCTCGAAGGCTATGAGTTTTCCTCGAAGTTCATCGTATGATAATTTGTTCAAATCCTGCGATTCAAGTGTAACCACTTTTGTTTTCCAAGTAGTGGATAGACTTCTCAAAATTTTCCTAACTTGATCACTACTTTAGTATGGTTTCCCAAAAGCTTTTAGATCGCTAATGAGTTTGCTAAATCTGGCAAACATCTCTTCAATGTATTCTCCTTCTTTAATCTCAAAGAGTTCGTATTCATGAACCAACATGCTGATAAGGGTTTCTTTCACTTTACTGATTCCTTCAAAAGTAACTTTAAGTTTATCCCACAACTCTTTGGCTGTATCGCAACTGGAGATTTTCTCATATTCCTCACCACTTATAGCATTGTAAAGCAGATTCCTACATTAGCATTAACTTTCACACCTTCCATTTATTCATTGGTATATTCATCTATATCTTTAGGATCAGTAGGTGGTTGAGCAACAACTGGCAGAGGATAGTTCCCCTTTTTGATAACTCGCTAGACCTTGACATCATAGGACTTTGCGTATATTTCCATATGCACTTTCCAGTTAGTGAAATATTGTCCATTGAAATATGGTGTCTTCACATGCGATGTTCCTTCTTGGAAGAGCGCTCCAATAATAACTTGATTAGCCATGATCTTTTCTCACAAGCTGTTAAGCAAAAGAAAAATGTGAGCCTTGCTCTGATACCAATTGAAAGAACAAGAGGGGGTGAATTGCTTATTTTAAAATTAATTATTATAAGTTGACTAGTTTTCAAATTAGTCGACTAGATGTAGCGAGATAATAAGAAGTGCAGAATTAAAATGCAGAAGTAAAGTACAGGAATTAAAGACATTAGAGTTTTTATACTGGTTCAGATTCAATGTGAATCCTAGTCCAGTCCCCTTGGGTTGCAAAGGAGTTATCTTTCAGTGATTGAGTTTCTTGAGTACAAAGTGGATGGTGTGTGTTTACCTTGAAAATGGTAATTACAATTATATTTATTTTGTGGTTCTAAAAATATGTAATCTATTTTAATACCAATTGTTTAGACAATAGTTCCTAAGTGGGAGGTAAGAAAATGAGATAAGAGCAAAGGATAATGAGATTGTGCAAACCGAGCAGGTGAGAGACGGGGTCTCGAGCTTAGTCGAAGTGGGCCTCGAGGTCGAGCTCGAGAGCTTGACAGGGGGCGGTTGAAGATGGTCCAACAGTATTGAAGGCCTCAAAGATGGCCTTTTTAAGATCAATAATGAGTAATAAATGAAACACAATTAATGAACACAATAAATGAAAGGCAATAAATTAATAGAGCAGTTGTAGAGAATGTTTGAGATAAAAAGCAGAGAATGTTCTTGTTCTTGTATTGAATATCATGTGTCTTACAAAATGACAAGGGTCTCCTTTATATAAAGGGAAGGGGGGAATCCTAACATAGTACATGCGTAATTATTACAAAGAAAAATAGCTGGTACAACTATTTAATGTCACGGTACGGACTTGTACTACTCTTGCAGACTTGGTCCCCTTTAACCACGTGCCTTTTGGAACTTCCCGCTTTTTCATGATGGTCTTCGATTGTTGCCCTGCCTCGAGGTATCTCGACCCCTCAGAATGCACCTCGGGGTTGAACATCCTATTCTGCTCCGATACAATCGAGATAGAGGCTCGGAACGCTATAGAAGCCTTAAATCAGACTATCCCCGATTTTACCGTATACAGATAGTCCCCCCGTTTCTTGGAATGAAAAGACAAGAAACGATTTGAATTCACCGACTTTTCAATGCCTTCATTATACTGTCAGTCATGCCACGTAAGCGACTGACGTGATAGGAAAGATGCTTCAAAAGTCAAATTCGCAAAGTCTTTGAAAAGATTCAAATTTATTACAGCGGTCGGCTGCCTTTTGGCTTTCCTCAACGCGTGCGGATAGCCCCTATAAATAATCCTTCTCATTTCCCTCATCTTTCATTACGTCTTCTAACCTTTTCCAAAAAGATCTCTCATTACTTCTTTCTTGTATCCCTTTCCTGATCAGCTCCCTCTCATTTCCTTCGAAATCTTTCTGTAAGAATGACGAAGGCCTCCAAAACTATTCCATGAGATGATAAAGCCTCCTCATCTTCACGTTCCTCTACGGGTAAGGCAATTTTTCCCCAAATCTCGAGGAGTGCATCCCTGGACCCTGCGAAATGACCTCCGATTGTAAGGTCGACAAACCTTCCTCGAAGATGGGGAAGTGTGAACCCATATCACGATATGTTAGCGTAATAACTAACATCAAGAAGGTGAAGGCTGACTGCCGCTGGGGAGATGCAGTGCAAGTGGAGATTCCCTCTCGGGAGGAAGACATAACAACCCATAAAATCGGCTTCCTCAATGTATACACCTATCCATTTACTCTAGGCCCGATAAGGCCGTCTTCGCCGCCGATAGACCCCGTCGTTCTCGATTTCTGCAAGCGATATCAAGTGATACTCGGCCAGATTCACCCATCGTTTTGGCGTACTTTTTACATGATTAGGTATTTTGCAAGTATGGTCGAGGGGATGCCTTTCACCCTTGACTACCTGGTTAGAATGTGCAGTCCCCGACTTTATTGGGGTGGCTAATTAAACTTCAACGTCGGGCCTCAATGGTTTTCTTTGCTTGCATCGATGAAGGCAAGGACATAGGGTGGATGAGATGCTTTGTTTGAGTTAGGACCTCAGACTTGATTCCATTCAAAAGGATGCCGTTCCTCGAGGAATGGAATACGAATCGTAAGTTAATACTTTAATTTTCCTTCGTGCCAACTCTCCTTTAAACTAATTCCCTTCGATGATGCATTTGTTGCGTGGTATCTTGATGCAGTTAAGGATCTCTCGAGCTGGGTTCGCCAGCTTGATTCTACTTGCCCGTATGCTGAGCGCGACCTGGCCAGGGGCCGATGGGAAGCTAAAACTCATGGTGGGGCCTTTCCTTTTGCGATACCTAAGTTCTTTTAAAAGAGACACCCCCTGAATACATTCTGACTTCTTACGTTCTATGTTTATGCAGACCTAGGGGAGGCCTCTTTGATGAGAGAAGCATCTCCTGGGGAAGCAGATATCCCAAAGCCAAATGAGGAGAAGAAGAGAAAGACTGAATCATCGACCGAGCCTTTGGATCCAAAGAGGGCTATAGTGCAAAAGTCTAAGGCCGAATTCGCGGCCTTAGACGAGAAAAAGGATTTCTCGATATCACCTGAGGGAAGTGGAAGCGTAACTGCTTTTGCCATTGCTGATCCGATGACTGTTCAACCGAGGGCTTCTAGACCAGAAGTCGATAATGCCATTCTACCTGGGGCCGAAGAGGTTTTTGAGGGTAGGTCGAATGATGTCCCTGATCCGATTGTCAACCAAAATATTCTACGGGCCGAAGGGCGCTCGGTAGACGAGTTACGAGAGACTAGCTGCGAGTCGAAGGCCCCGATCGATCTAGCTGGGGTTATTGATGTAGCTGACTCTCTGTCGGTTTCAACATTTTCCCTGAAGGAGATACGAGATGCCCATAATATAGAATCTTTCGACACGGGGGCACCTCTCGGAGGGAAGGACGTAGTCGAGGGGCTCTTCACTATGGCTGAGAAGAATAACTTAATGCCTTACTTATTTTCAAGGAAGCATTAAGTAACAAGAAGTGTGTGAACAAGATGACCTCTGAGGGATATGCCCTCCAAGGGAAGTTAACCTCGATTGAGCGTTGCCTTCGGGATGCAAGGGCTGAAAGTAGAAAATATAAGGACCTCTATGCTGAATTGGTCACCGCGCTATTTTCAATTAAGGCTGAAGCCGATGCGCTCGTAGCCTCGTATAAAGTCGATGCTGCTGCTGCAAACGCCCCTGCCAGAAAAGTAGCTGAGGAGGCCAAGCTAAAACTTGCCTGAGCCCTGGAGCATGCTCGATTAATGTCTCGGATGCAGGCTCTCGAGTACATATATGTAGGGGCTTTGATTTGTCTGCTGATATCGAGAGGGTGAAGAACCTAGAAGAGGAATCGGCAGCTCTGCTTGCTTCCAAGGATGATTCGAGTAGTGGCTCAGAAGATGATGAAGATGAAGGCGGAGTCCCCGAGGGGGAAGTGGCCATTGAAAACCTGGGGGCCGAGGGCCAAGCCGCTGAAGGTATAACCTCCGAGGGAGCCATTGAAGGCACACCCTGGCGGTAGATTAGGTTCTCATTTGTTATTTTTCCCTTTGCAAGGGCTCCTAATTTGAGCTTTGTAAATATGCTTTGTGGACCTTCATCATATATAAAAGGCTTTTTGTTATTCCTTGTTTTTTCTTGGTTTCTCGGAATAGACTTTGGTGTCTGTCGATGATTAGTCTGATGAATTGGACTTCAAGATGAAACCCGGGTTTTGACTCGAGCTCATCGAACCTTAGGTTCTTAAATCGACCCTGAGGCTCTTTAGGCTGGCGCTTAGGCTCGTACGCATTAGGTCGGTATGACCTTTAATGTAGCTAGCGACTTGAGCTCTTACGCATTAGGTCGGTACGACCTTTAATGTAGCTGTTGACTTGGGCTCTTACGCGTTAGGTCGGTACGACCTTTAACAGGTTCTTTTCGAAGTTTTTTCGAAGTAATTGGAGGCATGTGATTTCATGGAGACAGTCAAATGTCTCTAAGTTGGCGTTGTTTGGCTGGAGCCTTATGATGGTGGTCATTTTATTTTGCCGTAGCCTTTTAGTCCCCGGGTGAGATAGCCTCAGCATCTATATCGAGGGTATGCCTTTTTAGGGGTCTTACAAATTCGAATATATAGCCTCGACTTTGATATCGGGATTATTCCTTTTTAAGGTCTTACAAATTTTTTAATGCCTTGCTTGAGGTATTACAAATTTGATATTTCCTCGTGGAGGTCTTACGGTACATGCCCTGCTTGAGGTCTTACAGTTTTGGTGTTTCCTCGTGGAAGACTTACATTGGTGCCTGAGGTCTTATGGCTTTGAGTTTTTGATGACTCGATGGGGTGATTGTCGGGGACAGTCCCCAAGTCGTCAAAAGTTTTTGGCTTATGAGCCGTAGTTTGTGAAAATAGCAAACTTTTTGGTGTTGCCTCATCTTTGTCTTAGATTGTTGATATTGCCTCATGGAGGGCTTATATTGTTGATATTGCCTCGTGGAGGGCTTATGTTGTTGATGTCGCCTCATGGGGGCTTACATTACTGATATTGTCTCATGGAGGGCTTATGAGCTTGAAGTTGCCGGCCCTGAGGTTTTATGGCTTCGTGTTTTTGATGACTCGATGGGGTGACTATCTAGGACAGTACCCGAGTCGGGGTTATGCCTTTTTGAAGGTCTTACAAATTTAACTTTGCCTTGTTGAGGGCTTACAAGTTTGAGCATGCCTCGTCGAGGTCTTACAGATGCGACATTGCCTCATGGAGGGCTTATATTGGTGCCTCATGGAGGGCTTATGAGCTCAAAGTTGCCGGCCCTGAGGTCTTATGGCTTCGAGTTTTTGATGACTCGATGGGGTGACTGCGAGGACAGTCCCCGAGTCGGGGTTATGCCTTTTTTAAGGTCTTACAATCTTGACGTTGCCTTGTTGAGGGCTTATAAGTTTGAGCATGCCTCGTCGAGGTCTTACAGACGCGACATTGCCTCATGGAGGGCATATGTTGGTGCCTCATGAAGGGTTTATGAGTTCGAAGTTGCCGGCCCTAAGGTCTTATGGCTTCGAGTTTTTGGTGACTCGATGGGGTGACAACTGATGATAGTTCCCGAGACATCAAAAGTTTTTCGCTTTGGACCATTCTTTGTTAAAATAGCAAACGTTTTGGACGCGCGAAGTGTTTTGTTGATAAAAGATTCTCCTCCGATTACTTGGTACAAATATACATTTTCTCACCATCGAGGGTTCGATTATTCTATGTGGACACGGTTCATTTGACCATTTGGTCCTATGCATTGTTCTCCTGTCGAGACCCTTTTTGGCATATTTTAATCCCTTCGAGGAGATGATCTCCCGAGGGGATGCCCCTCAATATTTGAGGTTGTCCGAAAAGAAGCCTTGAATACTTGGTGAGTTCTCCTTAGATAGCATATGGATGTTGCCTCATTAAAAAAACTTGTCGGAAAAACCCATTTGGGAAAAAATCCAACATGAGGGAAAAAGAGCACAACACATGCTTTAAAACCTAAGGTCTTTGAGCTAGAGGGTGTCGCGGTGTTTTCCATCGGTCACCTATAAAAAATTATTGTGAAGCACAAAATGAAAAGGGAGAAAGTTATACCTCAGTAATAGTAGCGCCTGAGCATTGATACATTCCAATTGTTTGGAAGTTTCTCGCCTTCCATGGTCCCAAGTCGGATCCAGCTTTCCTTCGTTAGGGTTTCGAGTGGGGTGAATTTTCTTTGGACAAAGTCCCCATGTCCGAAATGCCGGAGGTTTGTTCTCCTGTTATAGTATCTTTCGATCCTTTGTTTTTGGGCGGCCATTCAGACCAGTGCAACTTCTCTTTTCTCATCTAATAGTTCGAGGGCCGTAGTCATAGCCTCATTGTTTGAGTCTTCGGTGGCATGTCGGAATTTGGGACTTTGCTCTCCGACCTCGACTGGTATCAAAGCCTCAGACCCATATACCAAAGAGAACAACGTCTCTCCTGTGCTTGATTTAGAGGTTGTCTGATATGCCCATAGCACCTCGGGCATCATTTCTCTCCATTTTCCTTTTGCATTTTCTAACTTATTTTTCAAGTTTTGAATGATGGTCTTGTTTGTGGACTCGGCTGTCCATTTGCACATGGGTGGTAGGGTGTTGACAGGATCCTTTTGATTTTGTGATCTTCGAAAATCTGTGTTACTTTGCCTCCGATGAACTGCTTCCCGTTATCACATGTTATCTAGGAGGGGCTCCCGAATCGGTACATGATGTGATCCCAGATGAAGTTGATGACTTATTTTTCTCTTATCTTCTCGCAGGCCCGCGCTTCCACCCATTTTGAGAAGTAGTCAGTCATAAATAGAATAAATCTAGCTTTACCTGGCGCCACTGACGATATGTCACGCCCCGAAATCCCACCATCGGACCGTGATGGCGTCTAACGTTGAACCCGCTAGACAAGCCAACATATATAGCTAAACTAGCATAATAATCTCAATTTTCAGAATAAGCTAAAACAATTCGTAATTTCATCAGCGGAATAAATACAGTCCCGAGCTAAGTAAGGACAATCATAATATAACGACGCAAAATTTCCCAAAACCTGGAGTCACAAAATCACAAACTGTCTAAGAGTGCTAAATAGAAGTCTGAAAGGAAATACATGTCTTCCTTTGAAGCTAAAGGAAAAATAAGACAGAATCGAAGACAAAGGGATGGAAGATACGCCAAGGCCCACGAACGCCAGCAGGTATACCTTGAAGCCTCTATGATGAGCTGGAAGACACTCCCATAATGATGTCCTCCGGGTCCAACTGCATAAGCTGCACAACATAAAGAAGTGCAGGTGTAGCATCAGAACAACCGACCCTATGTACTGAGTAAGTGCCCAGCCTAACCTCGGCAAAGTAGTGACGAGGCTAGAACCAGACTACCTAATAAACCTGTGAAATTCAAACAAATAGATATACATATATACAACAGATAAGAAATATAGGGAGAAAATAATTAATAAAGGAAGGGGAACATGTTGTGGGGAGATAACAGTCTCAAGGAAATCTCAATAGGGAAAAGAACGTCAACGCCAGCATATCAATAAGGACAATAAATCACAAACTTGCACGGCATCACCCTTCGTGCTTTTACTCTCGTCCTCACTATGCAATATATAATGTAATCAATGTGAATCATGGCAGGGCATCACCCTTCGTGATTTTACTCTCTTCCCTCACTGTATAATCAATGAATATGGTACAGAATGGTACATCATATGGCACAACATCACCCTTCGCGCTTTACACTCTTTCCTCACAATATCAAACAATGCACGACATCACCCTTCGTGCTTTAACACTCTTCCTCACCCAACAAACAATCACAAACAAGGGAAAGGAAGTAAACAGAATAGAAATAGAAATCTCGGCAAGGGAACAACAACAGAAATCTCAACATCCCAGCAAGGGAGACAATATCAAACAATGCACGACATCACCCTTCGTGCTTTAACACTCTTCCTCACCCAACAAACAATCACAAACAAGGGAAAGGAAGTAAACAGAATAGAAATAGAAATCTCGGCAAGGGAACAACAACAGAAATCTCAACATCCCAGCAAGGGAGACAATATCAAACAATGCACGGCATCAACCTTCGTGCTTTACTCTCATTTTCACCAATACAAGTGCACGACATCACCCTTTGTGCTTTAATCTCATTCTCACCAAGACAAGTGCACGGCATCACCTTTCGTGATTTAATACTCTTCCTCACCCAAACAGCAATCACAACCAAGGGGAAGGAAGTAAACAGAATAGAAATAGAAATCCCGGCAAGGGAACAACACTTAAACAATTAAATCCCGGCAAGGGTAACATCAATTAAACTTTTAAATCCCGGCAAGGGAACATCAATTGCACAATTAAATCCCGGCAAGGGAATATTTCAATAACTCTTTCTCTCTCTTTCATTTTCATTTCCACAATTTATTCTATTACTTGAGCCAATGCTCCAAAGGATACAATTGTGTCATAAACCTTCATCGTTCGCAGTACAATCTGAGCCAATGCTCCAAAGGATGTATATCTCATATTTCTTCATTATTCATTTCACAATTTGAGCCAATGCTCCAAAGACATAATATCTCATATTTCTTTATTATTCGTTAAAATTTGAGCAAATTCTCCAACAGAGTTTACAGAATACGATTCCCTTCACATATTCTTCACAACATATAGAAACCATCAATTAAAGATGGAAATTACCACAAAATAAAAATATTCACAATATAAGGACTCACGGTCATGCTAGACACCAATGTATAGACGCTCGTCACCACACCTATACATCGTATTTGATAATTAACAAGTAGCAAATTATACTCAATTCCTATTCCCTCAAGCTAAGGTTAGACCGAACACATCCAAAGTATAGCAATCAACCCTCTAACACCGCCTTTCCTTTAGAATTTGACTCCGGAATGGTATTATCTAGGCATAATCATCTCAAGTATATCAATAAGGATTCAAAGATTCAATTACATGGCCTAATTATCCATTTCCTTGCATTCTTTCAAATTTATCAAAATTCGACCCCGGGCCTGCTCGCTCGGATTCTTGCAAATCTCGAAGGGAACACTCACCCAAAGCCTAAGGATCATAAATATACGATTTTTACTTGATTTCATGGCCAATTCACAGAAAATTCTAAGGGGATCACAAGTTCTAGGTTACTACCCAATTTCTTGAATTTTTGCACTAATTTTTGTGGTTAATTAAGCCAAGATGCATGCATTAAACTAATTTATAGGTGGAATTTACTTACCTTATAAGACCTGGTCGAAAGCTCTTAAAAATGGTGGAAATCGCCTAAGGAGGAAGATGAAAAATGAGGAAAATGGGTTAAAAACCCATATTTAAACTCACTGCCTGAACAGTGATCGCACCTGCGATGGCTGGGACCGCACCTGCGGTCTCGCATTTATGAGAAAAACCTCGCACCTGCGGAATTGGGCTGGGGGGTCTGGGATTGCACCTGCGAAAGGGGAGACTGCACCTGCGGTCTCGCTCCTGTGAGAAATGCGACGCACTTGCGATGGCTCGCCTGGCCACTGGTTATCGCACCTGCGATTCCTGGGACTGCACATGCGGTCTCGCACCTGCGATGCTGGGCAACCGCACCTGCGGTCACACCAGAGCAGGTGCACCAGCAGCTGAGTTTGCTGGTTTTTAGCCCCGTTAGGTGCCGGGAAGTCACCTGGGCCCACCCGAGCCCTAATCCAAATATACCAATGAGTCCCAAATCATAATACGGACTCGCTCGAGCCTTCGGAACACTCAAAACAACGCAAAAACTCGAATTCACACCCCTACCTCAAGAACCAAACTTAGGAATTTTAAGTATTCTAACTTCGCTAACAACATGCCGAACTGACCTATACATCTCGGAATGATACCAAATTTCACAGATTACTCACACAACCTCCTACGAACTTTCCCGTGCGATCAAATCGCCAAAACAACATCATACACATCGAATTAGGCCTCACAATCCATGAATCCTATCAAATTTCATAAAACATCAAGTTTTCCATTTTTAAGTTCGAAACACATCAAACGAAATCCGATTTCAATCAAACTTTACAGAAAGTGCTTAAACCATATATAAGACCCGTACCGGGCGCCGGAACCAAAGTACGGGCCCGATACCATTACTTATAATCAGATTTCATTTTCAATTTTCTTAAATATTTTTAAAAAACCAATTTTACTCAAAAATTCATTTCTCGGGCTTGGGACCTCGGAATTTGATTCCGGGCATACACCCAATTCCCATATTTTCCTACGGACCCTCCGGGACTATCAAATCACGGGTCCGAGTCCGTTTATCCAAAATGTTGACCGAAGTCAAATTTATTCATTTTAATATCAAATCTTAGCACTTTTCACAGAATCTCATATTTAAGCTGTCCGGCTAAGCGCCCAAACTGTGCACGTAAATCGAGGCTAATAAAAATAATGTTTTCAAGGTCTCGGAAGTACGGGATGGGTAATAACATAGGTGATGACCCTTTGGATCGTCACATTCTCCACCTCTAAAACAACCGTTTGTCCTCAAACGGACAGAGGAAGGAAGTACCTGCGTCAGAAAATAGATGAGGCTAACAGCTCCGCATATCGAACTCGGACTCCCAAGTCGATGCCTCAGGAGGCTGACCTCTCCACTGAACACGAACAGAAGGGAAACTCTTGGATCTCAACTGACGAATCTGCCGGTCTAAAATAGCTACCGGCTCCTCCTCATAAGATAAGCCCTTGTCAAACTGGACAGTGCTGAAATCTAAGACGTGGGCTGGATCGCCGTGATACCTCCGAAGCACGGACACATGAAAAACTGGATGCACGGCTGATAAGCTAGGCGGCTATGCAAGTCTATAAGCCACCTCTCCCACTCGATCAAGAATCTCAAACGGACCGATGAATCTAGGGCTAAGCTTGCCCTTCTTCCCAAATCTCATCACGCCCTTCATAGGCGACACTCGGAGCAATACTCGCTCACCAACCATGAAAGCCACATCTCGAACCTTGTGATCTGCATAACACTTTTTCCTGGACTGAGCTGTACGAAGCCTATCCTGAATGATCCTGACCTTGTCCAAGGCCTCCTGAACCAAATCTGTACCCAACAACCAAGCCTCTCCCGGCTCGAACCATCCAACAGAAGATCGACACCGCCTACCATATAAGGCCACATAAGGAGCCATCTGGATACTCGATTGGTAGCTGTTGTTGTAGTAAAACTCTGCGAAAGGCAAGAACTGATCCCATGATCCTCCAAAGTCAATAACACAAGCTCGGAGCATATTATCCAAAATCTGAATAGTCCGCTCGGACTGCTCATCCGTCTGAGGATAAAATGCTATGCTCAACTCCACCTGTGTGCCTAACTCTCGCTGAACTGCTCCCCAGAAATGTGAGGTAAACTGCGCGCCCTGGTCCCAAATGATAGATACCGGCACACCATGAAGGCGAACAATCTCCCAGATATAGATCTGAGCTAACCTCTCGGATGAATATGAGACTGCCACATGAATGAAATGCGCTGACTTGGTCAGCCTATCAACAATGACCCAAGCAGCATCGAACTTTTTCCGGGTCAACGGAATCTAGTAACGAAGTCCATAGTGATCCTCTCCCACTTCCACTCGGGAAGATCAATCCTGTGAAATAAACCGCCAGGCCTCTGATGCTCATACTTAACCTGCTGACAATTCAAACACTGCGCCACATATGCCGAAATATCCTTCTTCATTCTACACCACCAATAATGCTGCCGCAAATCCTGATACATCTTCGCGGCGCCCGGATGAATAGAGTACCGGGAGCTATGGGCCTCCTCTAAAATCAACTCTCGAATCCCATCAATATTGGGCACGCAAACTCGCCCCTACAATCTCAAAACACCATCATCATCTAAGGTCACCTGCGTGGCACCTCCGCGCTGCACCGTGTCTCTAAGGACACACAAATGAGGATCATCAAACTGCCGATCACGGATACGCTCCAATAATGAAGAACGAGCGACCGTACAAGCGAACACTCGACTAGGCTCAGAAATATCCAACCTCACAAATCGATTGGCCAAAGCCTAAACATCCAAAGCAAGCGGCCTCTGACTGACCGGAATAAAAGCAAGACTGCCCATCCTAGTTGAGTTCCTACTCAAAGCATCGGCCACCACATTGGCCTTCCCCGAGTGATATAAGGTGGTAATATCATAATCCTTCAACAACTCCAACCACCTCCTCTTCCCAAATTCAACTTCTTTTGCTTGAACAAGTACTGAAGATTCTTATGATCCGTGAACACCTCACACGCCACGCCATACATATAGTGCCTCCAAATCTTCAATGTGTGGACAATGGCTGCCAACTCCAAATCATGCACTAGATAGTTCTTCTCATGAATCTTCAACTGCCTCGAAGCATAAGTAATGACCTTGCCATTCTGCATCAATACTGCACCAAGCCTAATACGGGAAGCATCACAATAGACTGTATAAGACCCTAAACCTGTGGGCAAAACCAATACCAGTGCTGTAGTCAGAGCTGTCTTGAGACTCTGAAAGCTCGTCTCACACTCGTCCGACCATCTGAATTGGGCACCCTTCTGGGTCAACCTTGTCATCGGGGCTGCAATAGATGAGAACCTCTCCACGAACCGACGATAATAGCCTGCCAATCCCAAGAAACTCCGAATCTCTGTAGCTGATGCTGGTCTAGGCCATTTCTTGACTGCTTCAATCTTCTTCGAGTCAACCTGAATACCCTCTGCTGACACGACATGACCCAGGAAAGCAACTGAACTCAACCAGAACTCACACTTCAAAAACTTTGCATAAAGCTGACTATCCTTCAGAGTCTGAAGAACCACTCTGAGATGCTGCTCGTGCTCCTCCTAACTGCGAGAGGATATCAATATATCATCAATGAAGACTATCACGAATGAGTCCAAATAAGGCCTGAACACTCGGTTCGTCAAATCCATAAAAGATGTTGGGGCATTTGTCAACCCAAACGACATGACTAAAAACTCGTAATGCCCATACCTAGTGCGGAAAGCTGTTTTAGGGACATCGGATGCCCTAATCCTCAATTGATGGTAGCCAGATCTCAAGTCTATCTTCAAAAATACCCTGGCACCCTGAAGCTGATCGAACAAATCATCAATCCTCGATAGTGGATACTTATTCTTGATTGTAACCTTGTTCAGTTGCAGGTAATCAATGCACATCCTCATCGAACCATCCTTTTTATTCACGAACAATACTGGAGCATCCCAAGGGGAAACACTGGGTCTAATGAAACCCTTCCCAAGAAAATCCTGCAACTATTCCTTCAACTCTGGCGGGGCCATGAGATATGGCGGAATAGAAATGGGCTGGGTGCCCGGAGCCAGATCAATGCATAAATCAATGTCCCTGTCGCGTGGCATCCCCGACAGGTCTGAAGGGAAAACCTCAGGAAACTCACGAACCACGGGCACCGAATCAATAGAGGGAACCCCAACACAGGAATCGCGCACATAAGCCAAATAAGCCAAACACCCCTTCTCGACCATGCGCAGAGCTTTCACGTATGAAATAACACTACGGGTAGAATGACCAGGAGTTCCATTCCACTCCAAATGGGGCAAATCTAGCAAGGCTAAGGTCACCGTCTTGGAAAGACAATCCAAGATGGCATGATATGGGGACAACCAGTCCATCCCCAATATAATATCAAAGTCGACCATACCCAAAAGCAACAAATCAACACGGGTCTCAAGACCCCCAATCACCACCACACAAGAACGATGGACATGATCGACCACGATAGAATCACCCACTGGTGTAGATACATAAACAGGAATACTTAGTGGATCACTAGGCATGACCAGGTATGGTGCAAAATAAGAGGACACATACGAGTACGTAGACCCTGGGTCAAATAGCACTGAAGCATCTCTATCACAAACCCGAATAGTACCTGTAATAACTGCATCTGAAGACTCAGCCTCTGGCGTGGCTGGAAGAGCATAACATCGGGGCTGGGCCCCACCACCCTGAACCACATCTCTGGTATGGGCGGCTGCTGGCTGGCCTCCACTTCTGGTGGTCTGAGCTCTACCTCTATGACCTCTACCTCCACCTCTAGCACCTCTACCCCCACCTCTAGCTGGCTGGGAAGGCTGTGGAACACCTGGTGCCTGTACCATGGCACGAGAACCCTGATGGTGAGAACTACCTGATGCTCGAGGGCAGAACCTGGCAAGGTGACCCGGATCGCCACATGTGTAACAAGACCTCGGCTGCTGAGGGAACTGAATCTGACCCTATCGACCTGAATGACCACCCCAGAAACTCTGATGCTGGTGGCGCACTGTAAGGCTGCTGATCGGAATAGTGCATTTAATAACCACGACCACCTGAAGTACCATGGGAAACCTGGAGAGCTGACTGAAAAGGTCTGGGAGGATGACCTCCGCCTGAAGAATCCCTGGCCCCCGAGGAGGCTCCACTGAAACTGCCAAAATGACGGGGCCTTTTGTCACCCCCCTGAACACCACCCTGTGACAGAATCATCTCAATCCTCCTGGCCACATTGGCCGCATCCTGGAACGATATGTCTATACCGGACTCTCTAGCCATCTGAAGTCTGATAGGCCAGGACAATCCCTCAATAAATCTCCAAACCTCTCCCGATCAGTGGGAAATACCATAAGAGCATGTCTAGCTAGAGTGATGAATCTTCTCTCATACTGACTGACTGACATAGATCCCTGCTGGAGACGCTCAAATTGCCTCCGAAGGTCCTCTCTCTGAGTAATGGGAAGGAACTTCCCCAGAAATACCTCTAAGAACTGAGTCCAAGTCAAAGGTGTAGATTCAGCTGGTCTGGCTAGGCAATAATCTCTCCACCAACTCTTGGCTGCGCCCGATAACCGAAAAGTAGGGAAGTCAACTCCGTTTGACTCCACTATGCCCATATTCTGAAGAACCTCATGGCAGCTGTCCAAATAATCCTGGGGGTCCTCGGATGGTGAACCAGTAAAAATAGCAGTGAATAACTTAGTGAACCTGTCCAGTCTCCACAAAGCATCTGCCGACATAGCTTCTCCCTCTACTACCGGTGCTGCAATACTCGGCTGAGCTACTCCGACTGGCTGAGGTGCCGGAGTCTGTAACTGTGGAGCTAGCTGCTCTGGCACGTGGGCGGCAGGAGTCTTGGCACCTCCCTCAGCCTGAGAGATGGTTGGTGCTGTAGGAAGAAGACCCGCCTGTGCTACACTCTCCATGAGTCCGACAAGACGGAAAAGGGCGTCCTGAAGCACTAGGGTAGCTCTGAACCCCTCTGGGACTTGAGCTGGTCCAACTGGGACTGCCGGAACTGGGACCTCCTCATCAGACTCGACTTGAGGGTCCTCCACTAGGGCTGCTGCTCTAGGCTGAGCCCGGCCCCGGCCTCAGCCTCTAGCGCGGCCTCGTCCTCGACCCCGAGTAGGAGCTGTAGCAGAAGTGTCAGGCTGCTGGGCGGAACCAAGGGAAGCACGCGCCATCTGCGAGAAAATAGAATAGAAACTCAATCAGTACTCAGAATTCATAGCGCACGATAGAGATGAAAATAAGTATGGAGTCATCCTAACTTTTGTAGCCTCTGTGGGATAAATACAAACATCTCTGTACCGATACCTCAGACTCTACCAAGTTATCCGTGAGTTGTGAGACCTAAGTAACCTAGTGCTCTGATACCAACTTGTCACGCCCCGAAATCCCACCATCGGTCCGTGATGGCGTCTAATGTTGAACCCGCTAGACAAGCCAACGTATATAGCTAAACTAGCATAATAATCTCAATTTTCAAAATAAGCTAAAACAATTCAAAATTTAATCAGCGGAATAAATACAGTCCCGAGCTAAGCAAGGAAAATCATAATACAACGACGCAAAATTTCCCAAAACCTGTAGTCACAAACTCACGAACTGTCTAAGAGTGCTAAATACAAGTCTGAAAGGAAATACATGTCTGCCTTTGAAGCTAAAGGAAAAACAAGACAGAATCGAAGACAAAGGGATGGAATAGACGCCAAGGCCCATGAACGCCAACAGGTATAGCTTGAAGCCTCTATGATGAGCTGGAATAAACTTCCACTAATGATGTCCTCCAGGTCTGGCTGCGTAATCTACACAACATAAAGAAGTGCAGGTGTAGCATCAGTACAACCGACCCCATGTACTGAGTAAGTGCCCAGCCTAACCTCGGCGAAGTAGTGACGAGGCTAAAACCAGACTACCGAATAAACCTGTGCAATTCAAATAAATAGATATACATATATACAACGGATAAGAAATATAGGGAGAAAACAATTAATAAAGGAAGGGGAACATGCTGTGGGGAGATAACAGTCTCATATAGGAAATCTCAATAGGGAACGCCAGCATATCAATAAGGACAAGAAATCAGAAACTTGCACGACATCACCCTTCATGCTTTTACTCTCATCCTCACTATGCAATGTATAATGTAATCAATGTGAATCACGGCACGGCATCACCCATCGTGCTTTTACTCTCTTCCCTCACTCTATAATGAATGAATATGGTACGGAATGGTACATCATACGGCATGGCATCACCCTTCCTGCTTTACACTCTTTCCTCACAATATCAAACAATGCACGACATCACCCTTCGTGCTTTAACACTCTTCCTCACCCAAATAGCAATCACAAACAAGGGCAAGGAAGTAAACAGAATAGAAATAGAAATCTCGGCAAGAGAACAACAACAGAAATCTCAACATCCCAACAAGGGAGACAATATCAAATAATGCATGGTATCACCCTTCGTGCTTTACTCTCATTCTCACCAAGACAAGTGCACGACATCACCCTTCATGCTTTACTCTCATTCTCACCAAGACAAGTGCACGACATCACCCTTCGTGCTTTAACACTCTTCCTCACCCAAACAACAGTCACAACCAAGGGCAAGGAAGTAAACAGAATAGAAATAGAAATCCCGGCAAGGGAACAAAAATTAAACAATTAAATCCCGGTAAGGGTAACATCAATTAAACATTTAAATCCCAGCAAGGGAACATCAACTGCACAATTAAATCCCGACAAGGGTATATTTCAATAAGTCTTTCTCTTTCTTTCACTTTCATTTCCATGATATATTCTATTACTTGAGCCAATGCTCCAAAGGATACAATTGTTTCATAAACCTTCATCGTTCGTGTTACAATGTGAGCCAATGCTCCAAAGGATGTAATAACTCATATTTCTTCATAATTCATTTCACAATTTGAGCCAATGTTCCAAAGACGTAATATCTCATATTTCTTCATTATTCATTACAATTTGAGCCAATGCTCCAACAGAGTTTACAGAATACGATTCCCTTCACATATTCTTCACAACATATAGAAATCATCACTTAAGCATGGAAATTACCACAAAATCAAAATATTCACACTATAAGGACTCACGGTCATGCTAGACACCAATGTATAGACACTTGTCACCATGCCTATACATCGTATTTGACAATTAGCAAGTAGCAAATTATACTCAACTCATATTCCCTCAAGCTAAGGTTAGACCGAACACTTACCTCGGGTCGAAAGTATAGCAATCAACCCTCTAACACTGCCTTTCCTTTAGAATTCGACTCCGGAATGGTATTATCTAGGCATAATCAGCTCAAGTATATCAATAAGGATTCAAAGATTCAATTACATGGCCTAATTATCCATTTCCTAGCATTTTTTCAAATTTATCAAAATTCGACCCCGGGCACGCTTGCTCAGATTCTTGCAAATCTCGAAGGGAACACTCACCCAAAGCCTAAGGATCATAAATATATGATTTTTTACTTGATTTCATGGCCAATTCACAGAAAATTCTAAGGCGATCACAAGTTCTAGGTTACTACCAAATTTCTTGAATTTTTGCACTAATTTGTGTGGTTAATTAAGCTAAGATGCATGCATTAAACTAATTTATAGGTGGGATTTACTTACCTTACAAGACCTGGTCGAAAGCTCTTAAAAATGGTGGAAATCGCCAAAGGAGGAAGATGAAAAATGAGGAAAATGGGTTAAAAACCCTGACTTAAACTCACTGCCTGAACAGTGATCGCACCTGCGATGGCTGGGACCTCACCTACGGTCTCGCATTTGTTAGAAAAACCTCGCACCTGCGGAATTGTGCTTGGGGGGTCTGGGATCGCACCTGCGAAAGGGGAGACCGCATCTGCGAGAAACGAGACGCACTTGCGATGGCTGGCCAGGCCACTAGTGATCGCACCTGCGATGCCTGGGACCGCACTTGCGGTCTCGCACCTGCGATGCTGGGCAACCGCACCTGCGGTCACACCAGAGCAGGTGCACCAGCAGCTGAGTTTGCTGGTTTTTAGCCCCGTTAGGTGCTGGGAAGGCACTTGGGCCCACCTGAGCCCTAATCCAAATATACCAACGAGTCCCAAATTATAATACGGACTCGCTCGAGAATTCGGAACACTCAAAATAACGCTAAAACTCGAATTCACACCCCCAAACCTCAAGAACCAAACTTAGGAATTTTAAGTTTTCTAACTTCACTAACAACGTGCCTAACTGACCTATACTTCTCGGAATGATACCAAATTTCACAGATTACTCACACAACCTCCTACGAACTTGCCCGTGCGATCAAATTGCTAAAAAAGCATCATACACATCGAATTAGGCCTCACAATCCATGAATCCTATCAAATTTCATAAAACATCAAGTTTTCCATTTTAAGTCCGAAACACATTAAACGAAATCCGATTTCAATCAAACTTTAGAAAAAGTGCTTAAACCATATATAAGACCCGTACCGGGCGCCGAAACCAAAATACGGGCCCGATACCATTACTTCTAATCAGATTTCATTTTTAATTTCCTTAAATATTTTCAAAAAAACAATTTTACTCAAAAATTCATTTCTCGGGCTTGGGACCTCAGAATTCGATTCCGGGTATGCGCCCAAGTCCCATATTTTCCTACGGACCCTTCGGGACTGTCAAATCATGGGTCCAGCTCCATTTACCCAAAATGTTGACCGAAGTCAAATTTATTCATTTTAATATCAAATCTTAGCATTTTTCACATAATCTTATATTTAAGCTGTCCGGCTACGCGCCTGGACTGCGCACACAAATCGAGGCCAATATAAATGAGGTTTTCAAGGACTCAGAAGTACGGGACGGGTAATAACATAGGTGATGACCCTTTGGGTCGTCACACGATATCCATTCCTCATTTCATGAAGGGCCATGGGGACAAGACTGAATGTAGCTGCTCACCGGGTTGGTGGATCACTGGTGCAAATCTTTGACACTTTTCGCATTTTCGGGCGAATTCTTTGGTGTCCCTTTCCATGTTGTCCCAATTGTAACCTGCTCGGATCACCTTTCGAATTAAGGAGTCGGCACCAGAGTGATTTTTGCAGGTGCTCTCGTGGATTTCTCGGAGCACATAATTGGTGTCTCCCGGCCCCAAGCATACTGCTACGGGCCCATCAAAGGTTCTCCTGTATAGAGTTCCATTCTCGTCAAGTGAAAATCGAGCTGATCTGGCCCGAAGGGCCCTTGATTCGTTTGGGTCCATGGGTAGCTTCCCGCTTTCCAAATAATCGATGTACTTATTTCTCCAATCCCATGTCAGGCTGGTGGAGTTGATTTTGGCATGGCCTTCTTTAATCACCGATTTGAATAGCTGAACAACAGTCCAGGGGAGTGTGTCATCTTCTTCAGTGGATGATCCTAGGTTTGCGAGTGCATCGGCCTCGCTATTTTGCTCTCGAGGTATGTGGAATAGAGTCCATTCTCTGAAGCGATGGAAAGTGACTTGAAGTTTATCTAGGTATCGCTGTATCCTGTCCTCTCGCACCTCGAAGCTCCCATTTGCCTAATTTACTACCAGAAGGGAATCTCATTTTGCTTTGAGGACTTCCGCCCCTAAGCCGTTGGCCAATTCGAGACCTACAATCATAACCTCATACTCGGTTTCACTATTAGTCAGTTTTGTAGTTTTTATAGATTGTCTAATCATGCCACCCGTAGGTGGCTTCAGAACTATGCCGAGCCCCGATCCTTTCACGTTCGAGGCACCGTCAGTGAATAAGGTCCATCCCCATGATGATGTTCCCATTTTTAGTAGGGCGGGCATAATGTCGGCCAAGAAGTCCGCCAAAATTTGGGACTTGATAGTCGCTCGGGGCTGATGTTCGATATCATATCCCCCTAGTTCGATGGCCCATTTGGACAGTTGTCCTGATAATTTGGGTTTACGTAATATAATTCGAAGAGGGTATGTCGTTAAAACACATATATGGTGACATTGAAAATAAGGCTTCAATTTTCGAGATACACTTATTAATGCGAGAGCTGATTTTTCTAAGTGTGGATACCTGGTTTCAGAATCTCCTAGGGTTCGACTCACATAGTAGACAGGGAATTGCTTTCCTTGCTCATCCCGTACCAACACACCACTTACCGCTACTTTTGACACTGCTAAGTACAAATATAGCGTTTCATCTTCCTTTGGGGTGTGGAGCAAAGGCGGGCTTGAGAGATGTCGCTTTAATTCTTCCAAGGCGCGTTGGCACTCCGGATTTCACTCAAAGTTGTTTTTCTTCTTGAGTAGGGAGAAAAAGTGATTGCTCCGATCTGACGACCTCGAGATGAATCGGCCTAACGCCGCAATCCGCCCGGTCAACCGTTGTACGACTTTCACATTGTTTACCACTGTGATTTCTTTGATGACCTTGGTTTTTTCGGGGTTGATTTCAATCCCCCTGTTTGACACCATGAAGCCTAAAATTTTTCCCGAACCCACATCGAAGGCGCATTTCTCGGGGTTGAGCTTCATGTTGTAGCTTTAAGGATGTCAAAAGTGCCCCTGCATTTCTTAGCCCGAAGGGCATTACATTATAGCAGTATGTGCCATACTTCGTGATGAAGAAAGTCTTTTCCCTATCCTCGGGGTTCATTTGAATTTGATTATACTCGGAGTAGGCGTTGAGAAAGGTGAGGTCTCGTGGCCAACCGTGGCGTCAATCAAGAGATCGATGTTGGGTAGTGGGAATGAATCTTTAGGGCATGCTTTATTTAATTCCTTATATTCTACGCACATTCTCAACTTGTTTCCCTTTTTGGGAACTACCACTACATTGGCCAACCATTCGGGATATTTTACTTCCCTGATGGACCATATTTTGAGGAGTTTTGTTACCTCGTCTTTGACGAACGCATGCTTTACCTCGGGCTGAGGCCTCCTTTTTTGCTTCACCGGTTTGAACCTGGGGTCGACAATTAGCCGATGGGTGGTTATTTCTAGCGGGATCCCTGTCATGTCTAAGTGGGACCAAGCAAAGCAATCAACATTGTTAACAAGAAATTGAATGAGTTTCTTCCTGAGTTCGGGGGTTAATCCCGTTCCCAGGTATACTTTTCGATCTGGAAGGCATTCCATCAAAACAACTTGCTCTATGTCCTCGATCGTTGATTTTGTTGCGTCCGATTCTTCAGGGGAAACAAAGGTTCGAGGGGTGAGGAAGTCCTCTTCATCATATTCGGGGACCCATTTATCTTCTGACCACTCCGAGGTGGAGTATATGGGCGCCGGTGCCATGCCATGTACTGCGAACATTTCCTTTACCGCGTTCTGCTCGCCGTGCACTATTTTTACTCCATCTCTAGTTTGGAACTTAAACATCTGGTGGAGAGTCGATGGTAACGCCCTCATGTCGTGTATCCATGGCCTTCTAAGCAGGGCGTTATATCTCGTGTTACCCTCGATGACCTGAAACTTGGTATCCCGAACTGTACTGGACACATTTACTAGGAGGATGATTTCCCCCTTCATTGTTTCGCTCATCATGTTAAACCCACTGAGGGCTCTAGAATCGGTTACGATTTGGTCAAGCAGTTCGAGGTGCTCCACTACCCAAAATTTGATTATATTGGCCGAGCTACCTGGATCCACGCGCACACACTTAAAATGAATGCTATTTAAGAGAAAAGAGATTACCAGTGCATCATTATGTGGGCGCCAAACAGTTTACCTTGAAAATGGTAATTACAATTATATTTTATTTTGTGGTTCTAAAAATATGTGATCTATTTTAATGCTAGTTTCTTAGGCAATAGTTTCTAAGTCAGAGGTAAGAAAATGAGACAAGAGCGAAGGATAATGAGATTGTGCAAACCGAGCAGGTGAGAGACGGGGTCTCGAGCTTAGTCGAAGTAGGCCTCGAGGTCGAGCTCGAGAGCTTGACAAGGGGCGGTCGAAGATGGTAAAACAGTATTGAAGGCCTCGAAGATGTCCTCTTTAAGATCAATAACGAGTAATAAATGAAGAACAATTAATGAACATAATAAAGAAAGGCAATAAATTAATAGAGCAATTGTAGAGAATGTTTGTATTGAAAATCATGTGTCTTACAAAATGACAAGGGTCCCCTTTATATAAGAGGGGGGGGGGGGGTCTCAACATAGTACATGTGTAATTATTTCAAAGAAAAATAGCCGGTACAGCTATTTAATGTCACGGTACGGACTTGTACTACTCTTGCAGACTTCGTCAGCTTTAACCATGTGCCTTTTGGAACTTCCTGTTTTTCCATGATGGTCATCAGTTGTTGCCCTACCTCGAGGTATATCGACCCTTCGGAATGCTTCCTCGAGGAATGCACCTCGGGGTTGAACTCTGGATTCTGCTCCGATACAGTCGAGGTCGAGGCTCGAAACACTGTAGAAGCCTTAAATCAGACTTCCCTGGTTTTACCATATACAGTGTGGTATACACCAACAACTTAGTTTCTATGTCACTCGTATTTTCTTGATACAATTCCTCACCTGTATTTTTCTGTCTTTCTTCTCTAACTTGTTGCATGATAGATCTTGAAAAGCTAAAATGTTTGTTCGCAGTAGAACAAAGAGAGGGAAATTGTTTTGATCAAAGTATATCTCTCTAAGACTTAAGGTTGCGTATAAATACTTTGTAGTAGACCGTTACTGATGAGATTTTCCAACACAAGAGATTTGATCCTTGGAAAGAAATTGAGTCTTTCCAAGAATAAGGTTAATTCTCGTTACCCTTCCTTGATGTGTTGACTTTGACAACTTTCCATCTTTAGGTCTTGATAGAGCCAGATTTGCTCCTTAACTCTGGGTCTTTCCAGTAATAGTTACTGATTAATTTTCTTACCAGATCTTCAATAATTCGTTTCCTTTTTAACGCTTCAATAAATCTCTGATTGATCATCTTGCCGGATCTTTAGTGCTTCTTTTTCCTTTTAAATGATTCAATCAATCTTTGGTTGATTTCTTCCTTCAGCTTTGATTGTTTCTCTTTGTGTACTTCTATCTCGATCGATTTCCTTGAGTCTCTACACCAAAAGTAATTATATTATTTTCCATCATTAAAACTAAAACCTAACACTAGATACGATTGAGCCAGTGGGTCCAGCTCAAGCACCAACTATGCCCATTTTGATTACAGGCCTTCAAGAGGCTTTGGCTCAGATTCTAATTATGTACACCAGCCTTGCTCAGGAGGTCTCAGTTTCATACGCAGCAGCCACTTCTCAGGCCGGGGGAGTTACTCAGACTCCCACCGCCCTTATTCTAGAGTAGGTGGTGTAGGGACTTTAGACACCTGGGGTACTACCAGCCTAGCCGGTTGCAGCTACTTAGGCCTAGGTGGTCCCCATTATGACTGATGATGAGCAGAGGAGACTAGAGAGATTATGGGGGCTCCAGCCTCCATCATTTAGCGGCGCTAAGTCAGAGGATGCCTAGGGCTTCTTGGATAAGTGCCAGCGGATTCTTCACACGGTGGGTATTCTGGAGACTAATAGGCTCTCATTCACTACTTTTCAGTTCACTAGGGCTGACTTTAAATGGTGGGAGGATTATGAGAGGTGCAACTCGGTCAGTACATCACTTCTTCATGGAAGGAGTTCTCCATTCTCTTCTCTGAGAAGTTTGAGCCGTAGTCTCGCAAGAAGAAGCTGCAGACAGTTTGACCAGCTATGTTAGGAGGGCATATATGTGACGCAATACGGATGAGGTTTTCTGAGTTGGCTCGTCATGCAGTTTGGTTGGTTCCCCCTAATAGGGAGAGGATTAAGAGGTTTGTTGATAGCCTCACACATCAGCTGCGGTTGTTTATGACTAGGGAGAGGGTATTTGGTGCTACTTTTGACGGGTTGATATTGTTCGGCAGATAGAGATGGTCCGAAATCAGGAGCATGATGAGCGGGAGGACAAGAGACCTCGCGGATCAGGTGGTTTCAGCAGTGTTCTTTTTGGGGGTCAGTTCTACCACAATAGAGGTCTTCCTTAAAGGAACTCTCAGACGGCTCGTCCAACTCATCGTGATGCATCATCCAACCATGGTTCAAATAGTGCTCATCAGGGTCAGTCATCTCACTGCGTCCTTCAAGCTTAAAGTTTGTCCCATGCTCCATCGGTTTAGGGTTCATCCATGCTAGGTTTTTCTAGTAATTATCCTAGTGCTCGGGGTTCCCTTCAGTCGCCACCACCAAGACTAGGGAATTGCTTCGAGTACGGGGAGTTTGGGCATATGTGGAGGTCGTGTCCTTGTCATCTCGGAGATCCTGTGCAATAGAGGAGTCAGGGTGTGACTTCAGCACCGGTTACTTCATCACCTACCCAGTCATCTCGGGTTGGGGCTCAGTTAGCTAGAGGTCGCCCTAAAGGAGGAGGCCGATCAAGTGGAGGTTAGGCCATATTCTATGCTATTCCAGCCAGGCCAGCTATTGTTGCTTCAGATACAGTGATCACATATATTGTCTCAGTATGACACAATGATGTTATGTATTATTTGACCCTTGTTACACTTATTTGTATGTATCATCGTATTTTGCTCGTTATTAGGATATGCTCCATGAGTCCCTAATTTCATCTGTTCATGTATCTATGCTAGCGGGCGATACTATTATTGTAGACCATGTATATTAGTCGTGTGTAGTGACTATTGGGGGATTGGAGACTAGATTTGATCTCTTATTGCTTAGTATGATTGATTTAGACATGATCTTGGGTATGGATTGGTTGTCTTCATGTCATGCTATGCTGGATTGCCACACTAAGACCTTGACGTTGGAGATGTCAGGGATGCCAAAGATCTAGTAGAAAGGTTCTCTAGAAAATGTTCCCAGCAGAGTGATTTCATATTTGAAGGCCCAGTAGATGGTTGAGAAGGGTTTTTTTATCTTATTTGGTTGTTGTGAGGGATGTTGGTGCTGATACTTCTACTGTTGATTCTATTTTGGTGGTGCAAAATTTTTCGGATGTGTTTCCTGCAGACCTGTCGGGCATGCCGCGCTATAGGATATTCACTTTGGTATTGACTTGGTTTTAGGCACTCAACCCATTTCTATTCCACCGTATCGTATGGTGTGTTGAAGGAACTGAAAGAGCAGCTTTAGGAACTCCTTTATAAGGGGTTTATTAGGCATAATGTGTCGCCTTGGGGTGTATCAGTTCTATTTGTGAAGAAGAAGGATGGTACTATGCAGACATTGATTATAGAAAGTTGAACAAAGTTAATATCAAGAACAAGTATTCTTTTCCGCGCATTGATGATCTATTTGACCAGCTTCAACAGGTCTGGGTATCAACTGTTGAAGATTCAGGACTCAGATATTCTAAAAACAGTATCCAGGACTCGTTATGGTCATTATGAGTTTCTTTTGATGTTTTTGGGATAACCAACGGCCCAGCAACATTCATACATCTAATGAACATTATATTTTAGCGCTATCTCAACTCGTTTGTCATAGTATTCGTTGATGACATCTTGGTGTACTCTTGTAGCCAGGAGGAGCATGCCCAACATTTGAGGATTGTGTTGCAACAATTGAGAGAGGAGAAACTTTATGCCAAGCTCTCCAAATGTGAGTTTTTTCTTAGTTTAGTGGTGTTCTTGGGGAACATGGTGTCTAGTGACGGAATTCAGGTGGATCCAAAGAAGATAGAGGCGGTTCAGAGTTAGCGCAGACTATCCTCAGCTACGGAGATTTGGAGATTTCTCAGCTTGGCCAGTTATTATCGTCACTTCATCGAGGGTCTCTTCTCTTTTGCATCACCTTTGCCCAAATTGACCGAAATGGGTGCTATTTTCAGGTGGTCGGATGAGTGTGAGGAGAGCTTTCAGAAGCTCAAGACTACCTTGAACACAGATTTCTAGTTCTACCTTCTGGTTTTGGTTCTGGTTCTTATACATTGTATTGTGATGCTTCTAAGATTGGTATTAGGTGTGTATTGATGCAGGAGGTAGAATGATTTCCTATGCTTCGTGTTAGTTGAAGACCTATGAGAAGAACCACCATGTTCATGATTTGGAATTGACTGCCATTGTTCATGCATTAAAGATTTGGAGGCAGTATCTGTATGGTGTGTCTTGTGAGGTATTTACAGATCATCGGAGTCTCCAACACTTGTTCAAATAGAAGGATATAAATTTGAGGCATCGGAGATGGTTGGAGCTAATAAAGGATCATGATATCACTATTGTGTATCACCCCGGGAAGGCCAATGTGGTGGCCGATGCCTTAAATAGAAAGTGAGTGAGTATGGGTAACATTGCATTCATTCCTGATGGTGAGAGACCTCTTGTAGTTTATGTTCAGGCCTTGGCCAACCGGTTCGTAAGATTAGTTGTTTTGGAGCCCAGTCGGGTTCTAGCTTGTGTGGTTTCTCGGTCTTACTTATATGATCACATCAGAGAATGCAAGTATGATAATCCTCATTTGCTTGTCCTTAAGGACAATATTCAGCACAATGATGCTAGAGATGTTACTATTGGGGATGATGAGGTATTGAGGATGCATGGTCGTATTTGTGTGCCTAATATGGACGGCCACGTGAGTTGATTCTTGAGGAGGTCCACAATTTGATGTATTCCATTCATCCAGGTTTCGTAAAGATATACCAGGACTTGAGGAGACATTATAAGTGGAGAAGGATGAAGAAGGATATAGTGGGGTTTGTAGCTAGGTTCCTCAACTGTCAGCATGCAAGTATGAGCATCAGAGACCGAGCGGATTGCTTCAGAGGCTAGAGATTCCAGAGTAGAAATGGGAATGGATCACTATGGATTTTGTAGTTGGGCTCCCGCAAAATTTGAGGAGGTTCGATACTATTTGGGTAATTGTGGATCGACTGACCAAGTTTGCGAGCTTCATTCCAATTGGGAATACTTATTTTTCAGAGCGGTTGGTTGAGATTTACGCGAGATCGTTCACCTTCGTAGTGATCCAGTGTCTATCATTTCAGACCGGGGCACACAATTTACATCATAGTTTAGAGAGCTATGCAGCAAGAGTTGTGCACCTAGTTGAGTTGAGTACATCATTTCACCCTCGTACGGATGGACAGTTCGAGCGCACTATTCAGATATTGGAGGATATGCTATATGTTTGTGTCATTGATATCGGGGTTTATGGGATCAGTTTCTGCCGTTCGAAGAGTTTGACTACAACAACAACTACCGGTCGATCATTCAGATGGATCCGTATGAGGCATTTTATGGGAGACGGTGTAGATCTCCAGTGGGTTGGTTTGGGCCATGTGAGGCTAGGCTATTGGGCACTAACTTGGTTCAGGATTCTTTGGACAACGTTAAATTGATTTAGGAGCAGCTTTGCACGTCGCAGTCTAGACAGAAGAGTTATACCGATAGGAACACTGTGATGTTTCTTTCATGGTTGGGAAAAAGGTGTTGCTTAAGGTTTCACCCATGAAGGGTGTTATGAGGTTCCGGAAGAAGGAAAAGTTGAGCCCTCAGTATATTGGGTTGTTTGAGGTACTTCAGAGGATTGGGAGGTGACTTAAAAGCTTTCCTTGCCACCTAGTTTGTCGAGTGTGCATCTAGTGTTTCATATTTCTATTCTCCGAAAGTATGTTGGTGATCCGTCTCAAGTATTGGATTTCAGCACGGTTCAGTTGGATGGTGATTTGACTTATGATGTGGAGGCGGTGGCCATTTTCGATTGGCAGGTTCAAATGTTGAGGTCAAAGGACGTAGTTTTATTTAAGGTGCAGTGGAAAGGTCAGCTAGTTGAGGAGGCTACATGGAACACCAAGCGGGAGATACGAAGCATATATCCACAGCTATTTGAGGCTCCAGGTACATTTCTAAACTTGTTCGAGGATGAACGTTTGTTAAAGAGGAGGAAGATGTAACGACATGGACGGTCGTTTCGAGAGTTGTAGCCTTGTTCCCCCATTTAATGCTCATTTTGAACTTTATATCTATTATGTGACTTGCTAGGGTAGTCAGTTTGGGTCCGGATGGATTTCGGAATGAAATGAGACACTTACTCTCAAGGTTGAAAGCTTGAGTTGAAATGGTTGACCGGATGTTGACTTATGTGTAAACGACTCCGGATTGGCGTTTTGATGTATCCGTTAGCTCCGTTGGGTGATTTTGGACTTAGGAGTGTGTCTGGATTCTGAATTGGAGGTCCGTAGTTGAAGTAGGATTGAAATGGCAAAACTTGGATTTTTGGGAACTTTGATTTGGAGTGGACTTTTTGATATCTAGGTCAAATTTTGATTCCGAAAGTTGGAGTAGGTCCTTAATGTCAAACGTGAATTGTGTGCAAAAATTAGGGTCAATCGGACATTATTTGATAGTTTTTGGCGTCTGTTTGTGTCACGCCCCAAAATCGAGGGACGAAACCGGCACCTAACCAGATGATTCCGGTCAAGCGGACATGGATTGCCTTTCCTACCCAACGCGTTACCCCGTGTACAATATACAAATTTATAATGAATTTACTACAAAATTTCCATTTTCCTCTTTTAAAGCTTCAATCCTTTGATGATCCCAAAATTTTACAAACTAAACACAACATTTCCATCACGGGACCACGATTCCGATTAATTACAACTACTATCCAAAATATATATATGCAACCCACATAGTGTCTACAGAGCCTCTAAGAGTGTTAGGAGTTTACATAGACTTGCCGGTAACAAGGCCCCGGCTATACCTTTTACAACATAAGCAAAAGAGAATGATATAGTCCACACACGGGCCCGAGAGTAAATGAGGCTCACCAGAACTGCTGAAGAGATGAAGAGGAGGAACCACTAATGGCGGACTGAGCTACCTGCTATAGAACCACCTACATCCATATAAAAGATGTAGCGCCCCCGGCAAAAGGGGCGTTAGTACCATTGAATAGTACTAGCGTGTATAGACAAACTTTACTCTATGTAAAATCAAGAAATACACATATAAGAGGCAGTTAAAGAAACTCAAACAAATATTGCACAAGGATACAGATAATCATAAATGAGTTTTTCACATTTTCTTATTTCAATTGTCTCCCCTGTTGCGGCGTGCAACCCGATTCCATCTCACAAACACAGTACACCCTTATTACTTCTGTTGCGGCGTGCAACCCGATCCCAACTTACATTTCTGTTGCGGCATGCAACCCGATCCCACCTTACAATTCTGTTGCGGTGTACAACCTTATCCCACCATACAATTCTGTTGCGGCGTGCAACCCGATCCCACCATACAATTACATTTGATAGCAACATCAACCAATCAATTCAATCACAAGCATTTTCATCATCAAGAATATACATTCATAACAACCAAATAACCATGTGAAGTCAAGGCCATAGCAATCTTTACCAAAAAGTGAGTCATATACGGCATACCGTCAACATTTAGCACTTAGGACATTCCATAATTTGATTCGTTATCATTTCTTTCATTTTGCAGCACATCCTCTCATAGCGATGTATTCAACATTTAACGAGCTTTGCACATGATAGAATAAGCACAAATAATCACCTTTTCACAAGTTCATAATAACATGGTGGCATGGTAATCAACTAGGACAATCATAGAACAGAATCTTACGCCTCAACACATTAGAACAATCGATTCACATATGCATAAGCCAGAAACTGATACCGAATGCCGGACACAAACAAGGAGACTCTATGAAGATTAAAGTTAGCCATACATATCTTGAATCATAGTTCCCCTTTAATTTTTTTATCACAAATCACCGGACCGTCTAGCACCGTCAATCTATTCCACAATGTGACATATTTCACTTAGAATTAGGAACCATAAACATAACTCGAACTCATATAGGCATTTTATCGAACGCTATGTGACCCCTTAGATTACTAACCCTTTTTTGTGAAAAATTACCCAAACTCATTTCTCTTTACTATATTAGGGAGTTTAACTTACATGCACGCAAGGTATCATCTTTTATCTACAAGAATCAATTTATGTGTTCTACCCTTTTTAGCCAAAACCTGAGAATTAAAAGGAAATGGGATGGGGAATCACCTCTTAGAGTGAAGAAGATGACAATTACTCAATAATTTCCGGGCCCGAGCGATGGTGAAGAATCAATTTTGGGTGAAGATGGAATCTTCTCTCTCAAGAATTCTCTCTTCCCTCTCTCTATTTTTTTTAGAAAATCCTTAAAATGGAAGGGGGTAAGTATTTTAATGAACTGGGGGTTGGGTATAAAAATTAGAATTTTAAAAGTCCTGAAGCAGAAAGGCGGTCGGGAATGCGATTAAAATGGAAGGGGGTAAGTGTTTTAATGAACTGGGGGTCGGGTATAAAAATTAGAATTTTAAAAGTCCTGGAGCAGAAATGCGGTCGGGAATGCGATCGCATTCCTGCTATGCGGTCCCCATTCCTGTCGCATAAATGGCCCTCAAATGGGCCAAAAAGAAACCAGACTGCCCAGGTATACGACCACTATGCAGTCCACACACCTATTATGCGATTGCATAGTGCGTCGCATAACTCCCTCCGTAAGAAACAAGGTGCAAGAACGCGATAACTATGCGGCCCGCATTCGTGAAATACAATCGCATTCTAGGCTGCATAGCTGTCTTCAAAATGGACAACAAACTGTCCAAGTATGCGACCACTATGCGGTTCGCATACCTGATCTGCGATCGGACCTGCACAAATCTGGAAAATTATGTCTTCTAAGTCCCAGGTACTTTTTACTCAATAAGGGTGCGTTTTAAGAATTCCGACAGTTATAACAACACGGAGACCTATTTGGGCAATATTTTTAGCCATGAAATTTTACGGGTCTTTACAATTTGTAGAAGTTGGAATTCCTTAGTTTCAATAGGCTTGTATTGGGGTTCAATTCATATTTTTGATGTTTTTTAAGGTGATAGGCTCGACTAAGTTCGTATCGTGTTTTAAGACTTGTTGGTATGTTTAGTTGAGGTCCCGAGGGCCTCGGGTTGATTTCAGATAGTTTTCAGAATGAGGTTTGAGTTTGAAAGACTGTTGAAGCTGGGACTCTGCTAGTGTAACCGCACCTGCAAAGCTTTGATTTCATGTACGGGATGTATACGAGTTTTGGAGGGGAGTGTGCAGAGGTCGTAGGTGCAAGGGAATTACATGCGGTAGTGGATCTGTCACGACCCAAATCGAAGGGTCATGACGGGCACCCAGTGCCTTACTCAACCGAGTACCAATGTAACATATCTTTCTTATCATAATATCATTGGTAACTGAGCCAACATTTCCACAACTCGTAATGTATAACTATAAGTGGGAAAACACTGTATCAATGAACCATCTTTTCAAAACACGAATACATATGCGCCGTCAAGGCCTCTGGCATACTGTACAAAATGAACCTTTGTCTACAAAGCCTCTAAGAGTACATAAGTATCACAATGATCGGGACTGAGCTCCACCATACCAATCAATACATGCCCTAATTATACTGACCAAATAAGCAACTCCGGAGCAAATGGAGCGCAACAACATCTTCCGCTGAGCTGATAGCCCACTTGGACGACCCTCAACCTGTCTATCGGGACCTGGGGGCATGAAACGCAGCGTCCCCAGGCAAAATGGGTGTCAGTAA
Source organism: Nicotiana knightiana (assembly GCA_005239525.1). Classification (NCBI taxonomy): domain Eukaryota; kingdom Viridiplantae; phylum Streptophyta; class Magnoliopsida; order Solanales; family Solanaceae; genus Nicotiana; species Nicotiana knightiana. Next base: position 144,357 of record ML415201.1, read on the forward strand.
AAAAAATGTACCGAGTATGTAAGGCAGTAAAATAACTAAAAGATGAAACTAAATTGATAATATAGTAACTGGGAGTTAATGATAATCTGAGTATATGCTTACCTACTGATACTGACTCAACTCTCTCAATATAGTAAGTAAAATAGTTGTTCATCCCTATAATGCTCGGTATATATATATAACTGCTCTGCCATAGTAGGCTCGCTCATAGGCGTTCGGTCATACTAGGCTCTGTATCTCAACCATTCTCGGCTCGCTTATAGGCGCTCAACCACAATAGGTTCAGTATATAACTTACCATGTGATCAGAGGTTTCCCAATAGGGGCCTGCCTATCGATTATAGCTCGATGGTGGTGAAAATACTATAATACTGTATATATATAGACTCTCTACTCTGTTGACTGGAAGAAGACAATACTCAATTGAATATAAAGTCCCGACAAGGGAGAATACTGTAACATATGAGACTAGGATAATGTATATAAGTATGGGAGTATGAACTTCTCTTTATGCCTCGTTATCAAACACATGGAATTACGGGATCATGTCAAAATGAAGGAAAGGTTTAGCATTAACATACCTGAGCCGATTCTTCTGAAAATCCCCCTAACATACGTCAACTGCGACAACACATAACGACAGATCGAAGTAGGAAAAATTCGTATGATATTCTTGAGAAAGATTGCACTATATTCCTTAAAATTGCAAGAATCTCACACTATATTGTGTTATGAAATTTCCAATGAGCTATGGAGCTCCATTCGTAGCATAGCCTTCATGCATAAGGTTGATGGGATTTTTCTTAGAAATGGTTAGATTTGTCCAACAATAATGTGATGAAATTTCTATAAATTGTTGGTCTTTATGTGGCCCCCACATGTTTCCCAAAGTGTGTCATCTAGCAATGTGACTAAAAAGTCACTTAAATCAATATTCTTGGGCTGCCACGTTTGGGAGGGTTTATGTAGCCTTATCCAAAATCTTTAATTATTCACTAATTTATTATTTAACTAATTAATCTCCTATTAACCAATAATCAACCAATCACCCATATAATTCAGAATTATCTCAAATTACTTAAAATACTACTCACTTTTAACACACCTTATACACCTTAATATCATGGTCATGTGGTACCTTGTATGATACTAGTCTATAAATACCAAGTATTTTAGCTTGGGTAGTACTTTATCCCAAAATGTCAAACTTCGACGAAATTTATTTTCTTAGATTTGCTTATCCTCTCACCTTCACGAATTTACTCATTACTTGTTTGAAATAGCATAATGCTTATAAACTTAAAATAATCTCATTCCCGAACTTACGTCGATTAACTTACGGCAAAACACACTTATGAGTTGTTACACTTTAGAGTTGTATTCTTTCTGCCTTTAGGATGTTTGGTATCGGGTGTATGATCCCTTAATAGTAGCATGATAAGTATGTTTGAAACTCATTTTCTTAGGGAACTGTTTAATGTGTTAGTTATCCGCTTAGTTCTAAATATGGTTGTAATGGTAGAGACATAGACTTCCTTGTGCCTCTACGGTATTATGTTTGGTCTTCATAAGAAGGGTGTGGTGTAAATGTTGTAGTGGTTGGTTTGCATTGAAAGAGCCTCATTGGCAATCAAACCTATAGAGAATAATGAGTTGTTAGTGGTTAGAGGTATTTGGGAGTATAGTTTAACTCTAGGTTGGGCTACTCTCCCCGGCACAAGTATTTCCCTACGCTTTGAGACTCTTGGGAACATTAAAGTATCAGGGGATTCACAGGGGGCATCGACCTTGAGTAGAATTCTCTACTCAGCCCATAATTCATTTACACTTATAACTTTCTTTGAGTTTGGTGTTTAATGAAAAAATAATTTCCAATGTGGATTATTCTCTATACACAACCTCCACATTAGTATGACTTTCTTAGTATTTAAACATTATCCGTGATCTTTCCTTTTGTTATTTGCTTATGAATTTCATATATGGATATGTATATAGTACTATGATTGTAATGACCTTCTCTTTTCTTTTTGAACATGTACAACGATTTGGGCTTGCTTGGTTTTTTAAGAACTCAGGCTAGGTCTAGCCCTGCTATGTCTCAGAAGGCTTAGACTCAGTTGTCGCTCGTCCCTATAACTATTGGGCCTGCCTCTTTGAGGCCCAAACCCCCTAGAATCCATTCTTTACCTTCGCTCAATTATTTACTACTTTTATTATTTTTTACAGTTTCATTATGTTGTTACTCTTTACTATGTTCATGTTATTTTATCTCACATGTATATGACAATTATATATTGGATTGAATGCTTTGTTTTATCTTTTAACTCACATAAAATAATTTAGGCAAGCCTTAAAGAGCCTAGGATTAAAAGAGGTTTCAGTTATCAATTAATTTCATATCCGCAAATTGTGAGCTGTCATTAATTTATTATGCTTTGCTAACTCTTTTCTTAAAAATTTTTGAAGCCCAAAGGCTTAACAAAGGTGGAAGTCCTTCTTTCAAAAGGAAAAATCAGAAGTGAGTGGTGTGTTTGATTTTTTTTTCTAAAAGGGAATCAACTATTTCGAAAAGACTAAAGTGTTCTTGCCCCAAAAACTAAGGCTTTCAAACAGTTTTCAATTTAAAATCAAGGTACATCTTAGGATCATTTTCATAATACTTTCACGTCATGAGAATAATATGAACTTCTATGATTTAGGAAACAAAGTGCATTAACTTAGCTTCTTTTGAACACTTTCATGACAAACATTCCGTCCTTCAAAGTTCTTTTCAAGTATACACATACTAACACTATTTTCCTAAAACTCTTCTTTAAAATCCATCTTCTTTAAATCATGCTCTTCCCTTATAGATATTATGTCTTGATAATGGTAAGTTGTACTCTATTGAACATTAGTTAAAGTTAAGTACAAACAATTAGTCCTAGATCTAGTCTAAGTCCTACGGTGCTACCTCAGGTAGACTTTAAGGGGTGCCTAACACCTTTCCCTTAGAAAAACAAGAACCCTTAACCCATAATCTCACTGCTTACCAGACTAATAAAGAATATAACCTTTAGTAATTGAATAGGTACCCTAGTATACCTTTAAATATTAGGTGGCAGCTCTCTTTCATCAACAACAGAGAAACAACAAGTTGAATCTTGTTTTGACTAGTGCAAAATAGGGTGCAACAATGCTCATACTTCACCTGTTGACAATTCAAACACCGAGAGACATAAGCAAAAGTATCTTTCTTCATTTTCCACCACAAATAGTGTTGTTTCAAGTCATGGTACGTCTTTGTGACACTAAGGTGAATGGAATAGCGCAATCTTTGAGACTCGTCAAGCATAAAATCGCTCAACCCATCAACATTTGGAGCACAAAATCCGGCCTTGAAGCCGTATAACACCTTCATCACCAATCACAACCTCCTTAGCACTACCCCACTACACCGTATCCCTCATCACCATCAAGTGAGGATCATCAAACTTGCGAGCGTTGATACGCTCCAACAAACGATGATTGTGCCACAACACAAGAAATAATCCAGCTAGGCTCTGAAACATCCAATATCACGAACTAGTTGTCCAAAGCCTGAACATCCATGGCTAGTAGCCTCTCTGCTACCTGTAAATATTCCAAATTGCCCACGCGCTCGACCTTCGTAATCAGTGCATCAGTCACCATATTAGCCTTCCCCGGATGATATAATATGGTGCTATCATAGTCTTTCAGCAAATCTAACCATATTTACTTCTGCAAATTAAGGTTCTTCTGCTTGAATAGGTGCTGGAGACTCCAATGGTCGGTATAGACCTCACAATGAATGTTGTATATTAGTGCCTCAAAATCTTCAATGCGTGAACAATAGCTGCCAACTCTAAATCATGCACGGGGTAATTCTTCTCATGAACCTTCAACTAACGAGACGTGTAGGCAATCACCCTACCGTCCTGCATCAATACCGCACCAAGAAAAATACGAGATGCATCACAATACACAGTGTAAGATATTGACCCTGTAAGTAATACCAATTCTATGGTTGTATTCAATGCAGTCTTGAACCTTTGGAATCTCACCTCACACTCATCAGACCATTTGAAAGGAGCACCATTTTGGGTCAATCTGGTCAAAGGTACTGCGATGGTTGAAAAACCCTCCACGAAATGGTGATAATATCCTGCCAAACCTAAGAAGTTTTGAATCTCTGTAGTTGAAGACGGTTTGATCCAACTCTGAAGTGCCTTCACCTTCTTCGGCTCCATATTGATCCCTTCACTAGACAAAAAATAGACCAAAAACGCATCGAATGAAGCCAAAACTCATACTTGGAGAATTTAGCATATAGCTTCTTCTCCCTCAAGGTCTAGAGCACGTTCCTCAAGTGTTGCTTAGATCTTCTCGACTGCAACAATATGTCAATATGTCATCAATGAATAAAATGATGAATGAATCAAGATATGGCTGAAATACATTGTTCATGAGGTGTATAAATGTTGATGGTACATTGATCAAACCGAATGACATCACCAAAAACTCATAGTGACCATAGTGAGTCCTGAAAGTTGTCTTCGGAATGTCTGAATCCCGGATTTTCAGCTGACCTTAAATCAATCTTCGAGAACATGCCGACAGCCTGAAGCTGATCAAATGAGTCATCAATGCGTGGTAGTAGGTTCCTGTTCTTGATTGTAACTTTATTCAGCTGATTGTAATCAATACACATCCTCATAGAGTCGTCCTTCTTCTTTACAAATAGAACTAGAGCACCCCCAAGGCGAAACACTTGACCGGATCAAACTATTATCAAGAAACTCCTAAAGTTGTTCCTTTAATTCCTTCAAATTCACTTGTGTCATACGATATAGTGCCATAGAAACGGGTTGAGTGCCTGGCACCAAGTCAATACCAATATCGATGTCCCTATCGAGTGGCATGCCCGGTAGGTTTGCTGGATAATTATCTAGAAAGTCTCTCACTACTGAAACTAACTCAATGGTAGAAGTATCAACACTGAAATCCCTCACAAAGTCTAGATATCCATTTCACCCATTCTCAACCAACCGTTGTGCCTTCAGAAAGGACATAATCCTACTAGGAATATAATTCAATGTACATCTCTAATCCAACCGCGGAAACCCTGGCATAGACAATGTGACGATCTTGTTCTGACAATCCAGAATAGCATGATAAGTCGACAACAATCCATGCCCAATATCACTTTGATGTCCACCACATTGAGTAGTAGGAGATCAACTTTGGTCTCATAACATCCGACAATGACTAAACACGACCGATAGACATGGTCTAGTATAATAGAATCTCCCACAAGCGTATATACAAATACATGAGCACTCAAAGAATCATGAGATACATCCAAATAGGAAGCAAAGTGAGATGACACATACAAACACGTGAGTCTGGATAGTCCAAACTCGTGAGTACATTTTGGGGTACATGTGAGTCTGGGACAGTCCAAACACGTGAGTACGTGAGTCTCACATACAAACACGTGAGATGACACATCCAAATAGGAAGAAAAGGTGTACCCCTCCTAAGTCTGGGACAGTCCCTCACCATATGTCTTGTATCACCATACTCGAAACAACCTCTCGGTGAGCGTTGCTGCTGAAACTGAATATAACCCGGTCGGCTAGACTGACCGTTGAAGGAACCCCGTGTAGCAGGTGCACTAGAAAGTGGTTGTGCATAATGGGCAGTCTAAGACCTCGAAATAGCTGGAGCACCACAAGTAGCTGGAAGTGTTGAATGAACCGATCGACTCACATAACCTCTCACATGACGATCTGCAACTAGAGCACGTGCACCACTAAATCCTCAAGAATCTCGAGGCCTCTTGGCTCCCTATCCTCCCTCTCCTAGCCTCACATATGTTCCAACCTACGAGTGATCTCTATAACCGCTGAAATGGAGTATCCATCTCTAACTCCCGAGCCATGCTTAATCTAATACCATAATTGAGCCCTCGATAAATCTGCAAACTCAATCTCTAACTGTAGAAACCAAAGCGGGTGCATGACGAGACACCTCTCCAAACTGGAAGGCATACATTGGCACCCTCATAGTCCCTTGACACAGCTGCTTAAACTTTGTGATCCATGCATTCCGGAGGGTATGTGGGATGAACTCCTTAGAAAACATATCCGAAAATTGAGTCCAATTGAGTGGTACGACATCATCTGGCCTACCATCCTTATAAGATTTTAGCTAAATATGGGTTCCGCCATCAAGTTGCAACAACATATCACCCTCAAACAAGTGGACAAGCAGAGGTATCCCAGGCAACGGCGCCAAAAACTTGTTCGTCCCAAACGCCCACGCAAGTATACGTGGTCGTAGCAAGTAATATAATGTTAAATCAAATGTCGAACCCACAGGGACTTGCGTAAACTACTTGTTGAATCACTCTAATCGTTATTTAATCAAGCCAAAATAAAATCCAGGAATGTAACTATTTTATACTACGATTCTATGGAATAACTAATTATCAAGTAACGAGAATATTGTTGTGTATTCAATAGGGACAAATATTCCAGGGTTGTGATCAATTCACCACTCGTATTGCATTCTAATTAACTCTCCCTTTCATATAATTCACTCATGGTTTCTAATTAATCGATAAACGCTCTCATAGCCTTCTCCCGAAGCACCACTCGCCTATTCTCAATAGATTAACGCCTATATTCCTATGAAATTAATCTATTAGAACACACTAAAATTACGATGTTTAATTAAACAAGGTGACTAGGTATATTCCTATCCTAACCATAAATCCGCTCCCCTGAAGGGTTAAGATCGTACTCTCTTCAATTCTTCTCTAATCTATATACGGCTTTCCCAAGCATAACATAGATAGTATATAGAACCTAACTGCTGGCCAAACAATTAAGAAATTAAACACAGAATTGAAGAAACAACCATATATTGAGTGAAATATAATCAAGGTTAAATTAATGTCGAATAACAATATTCATGGCTAAACCACAACCCTAGAACAATGGGTGTTTAGCCACACATTCTAAAAATCACACAATTGCATAATTGTTGCATAAATTGAAAATACTAGAATAAGATGAAGAAACTGAGAAATAATTTGCTCCCTAATGATCCCGTGTGTATTTCTCTCCAAAGTGGCATAATTCCTCCAAAAATAAGCTTAGACTTGCTTTTATACGTGTTGGGTAGGTTTAGGGCCGAAATAACCTTGTCCCAGGCAAAATGGGTCAAAAAATTCATCACTGGCGCCCTGGCTAGCGCCGGGGGCCCACCAGGGCGCTGCCTAGAAATGGTCACTGCCTCCAGCGCCACAAATGGCGCCCAGCGCTGCCTGTGCCGCCCAAAATCCTGGGTTTTCTGATTTCGTCCATTTTTGCTCTGATTTCGCGTGTTTCTCCCCCAATTGACCCCGAATCATTCCTAAACATAAAAACACTTCAAATTAATATAAATTATCACATTTAACATCAAAAACTCACAAAACAAAAGTAAAACACGAGGCGATATACATAGAAATATATACACTTTAAGCTAAATATCAACCACCTATATGCTGCTCTTAACCGCTGAAATATAGTAAAGGAGACTCCGCTCACTTTCACAACTCCCATGGCATGGAGAATACGGTGGAACTTATCTAAAAAGCCCCCGCGCATCCTCAGTAATTGCGCCACTATAAGTAGGAGAGTCATACTTCTTGAACCTCTCAAGTCTCCTTTGCTCCTCCTCAGATTCCTCTAGCATGACCTCAAGCTGAACCGGGACAACGGGCTATGCTAGCATAACTCCTGAAACCTGATCAACATGGACCCATTACTCTAGAGTACGGGCTATGGGAGTTTGGGCTCCTCCCCCAACCTGAGATGTAGTTGGTGCAACCGGGATCAATCCCACTTGAGGTAAAGTACCGAATATGGTCATGAAGTTTGCTAATGTCTCCTTGAGTGCAGGGGTAGTAAAATGCGTCTCAGGTGCCTGCTCCCCAACCGAATCTACTAGTTTCTCCTCAGTCGCTGCTCTGGCAGGTGCTCTGGTTGTGACACGTGCCCCTCAATGGCCTCTACCACAGCCATGGCCTCTCGCGGGTCTAGTAGGAGGGCGTGGGTGTCTGCTCAACTGATCCACTAGTGTGTTCCCTCACCATTTATGAGAGCCTAGAAAGACAAAGGCTCAAATTTTTAAATCAACAAATTTGCACGGTAAAGAATCAAAGAATTGGAGTTTACTAATACGCCCATAGCCACTCGAAGATATGTACATACATCTTCGTACCAATCCACAAAACACTACTAAACTTGCTTATGAATCGTAGCACCTAGGAACCTAGAGCTCCGATGCCAACATGTCACCATCCCAAAATCCCACCTTAGGTAGTCATGATGGAACCTAACCCTAGCACACATTGAGAACTTAGAAAAAAAATGACTAAGATATTAAATTAAGCTGGTAACTGACATAATAACCATAAATGATCAACAGTAGTACTATCGCGCCTCTTTTTCTCGTGAAATCGGATTTCGACACGTGACAACTCTTTTAAGGAAGGGTGTTAAAAGAGAGAGTCTCCACCTAACGGATTAAGGTGCGTTAGGGCACCTATTTGCAGATAACTCTGGATTAACCAGTTGCGTCACCAAAGATCAGGTAAGGGCTCAAATTACCTTAAGGAGAATGTGTTAGGCACTCTTCGAGGTCCACAATGGTGGGTCCCGACTGGACTCGAATTATATGAATTAGTCTAAGGGAAGCGATAAAAATTTGGACAAATAAAATTATTGACTCTAAAACGATGGTGGGGGGGGGGTGCTAAGTTTTTAGCCTAAAGGATCACCCCCTGCAACATAAATTGAATTTCGTAAGTCTTTCGAGGTGGGGTGTTACTCATATTATTCAGAGGGAACATACTATCATCTCCTGCTACCCGATTACTATCTTTAAGTTGTTTACCTAAAGCGCACTAGTTAATTCTAAGTCATTCCCTATGCGTGTACGACCCGTCCCATGCCTATGGTCCAGGAGGCATTTGGATCTCTATCTCAGAGTGGTTCTAGACTTTAACTTAGGTTGCTTAAAATGAAAAATACTAGGCGACATACAAAACATTTTGGACCTTCATGTATAAGCAAATAAGGGCTCAAGTATGGCTCCGCACTTAAACAACAAATGCACACAAAACTGATTAACTTTGGCAGTTGCAGATTTTAACAAGTTAAGGTCGCTCGCAAAAAACTATAAGCATGATCTCTATGTGATGCTGAATGTGATGAGCAAGCAGTTTATACATAAAAGCCATTTCTTAATACAATTTCTAAGGCCTACATAGTTGCCTACTGATTTTAAGCATAAGGGATTAAACTTATAGGTATGATGTCTAGGTGATCCGCGCAGTAACTAACAATGGTAATCACAGGAACATGTTCAGAATTGGTTAATCGAGTCCTATAGGCATGGTTTCTAGTGATGATAATTAGCACAGTATTGGAGACTATTAATGAAACGAGTAAGATGATAATTAAAACTGGTTCAGACCCTATAGGCATAATTTCTATAATTAAACTAATTTTTGATCATATAGGCATGCTTTATATAATTTGTAGATTGGGCAACATGTAGACAGAATCCTATCATATAAGCATGGTTTCTAACTAGCAGAAGTAGAACATATTTGAACCAAGTAAAGAACCTATAGGCAGGGTTTCTAACACATAATAATTGAGCATAATAGTATACCTATATGCAAGATTTCTACATGAACTGAAAATAACATGTTTTGAGCCAAATAGAATACCTACAGGCATGATTTCTAACACATGACAACTGAACATATAATAACACATTTTTGAGCTAAGTAATGAACCTATAGGCAGAATTTCTACCCAATTCAATGCAAGTATAAGATAAACACGTCGTTCCCAATTTTACTAACACCCCAAAATGTTATTACAAGAATTATTACAAACCCAAAATGGATGGAATAACATTTCAAAATAGAACAACTATAGGGAGCCTACAGCAGGACCAAAGGTACACCTGGCCAAGCCAAACCTTCATTATCATGGTTTATAATAACCCAGAAATTACACCTTCATGGATATGAGGCATCCAGGAATTGAGTGATTCACCCAGTGGCATAAAACAAAGTTGAGCATATAGAACCAAAACCCTAGTGTGTCAGAGTTCCCAAGGGCTTCAAGAATCCAGGGTAGTGCTCACACTAGGGAGGTTAACATAGACAGTTCAGAGGACAGATGAGGGACCAAATTCTGGTGTGTCGGAGTTCACAAGGGTCTCAAGTGAACCCTGAGCAGTGCTCACACTAGTGAGGTCAAAGGACAGAGCCTAAGTAGCCTTGGCTTTCAGTCGGCTAAGAATGAGATTTAAAGAGCTTAGGCAACAGGTGAAAGAAAGGACCAAAGTTGAGAAACAATAATTGTTGGATTTAAAAGACACAACCAAATTGAGCAAATCAAGCAGACAATTGAATAAATCACAGAACTTAAAAAAAGAACAAGCTTAATGTAAACTGAGAAACAGGTCTCCCGCTTAGCACATAAGCAGTCACATGCTAAAAGAAAAGTTGAGAAAATAACATGTTTGTAGGATTGGCAAAGGTTGTTATACACATGTGTAAAACAGGTTTAAACATGGTTGAATTATGCTAAGTACAGAACCTAGTGTATTACCAAGAAAATAGGACATTACTGTGATGAGTCAAACAGTCATAGAAAGAGCAGGGCATCATGTTAGCATAGGGGTGAGATTACAGTCACAAATTAAGACACATGTGCAAACCATTACTCAGAGTGGAAGGTCAAATCATGTCAAGTAGCAGCTATAGGCATTCAAGCATTGTCATAGGGGTCTGATTAACTAAAGATGATCCAGTTTGTATCAAAGATTTAGCTTAACATCGCAAAGCATCAATTCAAACACGATGAGACAACTATTCCAAATCACAAGCAAATACTAGATGGGGTATGGAGTCGAGTGATCATGTTGAGTGACGCGATAATAGAGTGGAAAACTATGACTAACAATGAAGTTATTAACACATGCTAACAAAAATGTGAGGTATCCACTACAGGGATTCAGGACAAGTAAGTAAACATGTTCATAGGAGTCAATACAGTAACTGAATAAACTTTAAGAAAGTTCAGATGAACCAGGCTAGGAGTAGAGAACTTCAGAACTGGTAACATTAGGAGCAGTTAAATGCTAAAGAGACTAAAACATATAGAGTTGATACAACAATGACTAACACAACTCAGAAGTATATTGAACCATGGATTCAGAAGTACGAACACATGCGAATAAGAGACATGTAAGGATGGAATTGCAGAGGTCAAGTGACTCACCAAATAAGCAAAAATTCTCAAAATAATAGAAGTCCACAATATTATGAATAGCAGGATCGCAGAATTAAATGGCCTTCGCTTCCAGCCGGCCAAAGTCAGAATATAGAATGCAAATCAGAGTAAAGCTTAGTGAGTTCAAAAAAAGTCTGTCTAAAGGGAATGGGGGAAGGGTTTATATAGTATAGAAACCGAACACGTAGACATGAAAAACAAATCATTCAGATGCAAGAAGTATAGAAATAAAATATTCCGGAATCAATTAGAAGTAATTTTAGGACATAAATAAAAGATTCAGTGCATAAGGGAAACACAAATAATACCAAAACACAAGAAATCATTCAGAATCAAATTTGAGGAAAATAATAAAGTAAAAAATAGGGAAACATAAGGACAAAGAGTAGTCAAGCACATAAAAGAAAAAATATCAAGTAAGATTCGGTAAGAAACAAAGGTGAATTCAAACCCTAGTTGGCAAAACTCGAAAACTGGCCGAAATCTCGGCTAATCGGACCCATATAGCTATAGTTGTGGAGCATATGGACGAGATACATGTCCAGATTCAAGTAGTAAAAAAGGAGACAGTCAGAATATGAGGTGTGGTACTAGCCATGCTTAGGAAAGTACTAAGCGGTAACGTAGAATTGTAGGAGATGGTGATATAATACACAAAAGGTAAGGAAATCATAGAAGAATCCATGATTGAGGTGGATTCAGAGGGGTTTTTTGAGAGGCGTATAGGTTAGGGTTCCTCATAGGGGAGAGGATAGAGAGGCGGCGGGTAAAGGGGGAATGGGGATTAGGTAGTTAAAAAAGGTCGGTTGATTGTGCGTCGTTGATCTTAGAGATCAACGACCAGGATTTAAAAGGAACTAGGGCGGGTCAATTGAACGGGTATGGGTAGTGGGTTGCTGGTGCTGGGCTTGGGGTAATTGGGTTACATTTTGGGGTAATTTGGGCTGAGGTCTCAGTAGTTTAGGTCCGAAAATAGGAGGAATTTAGGGCTTGGTTTTAAAATACCCAATTTTAATCAAATAAATAATTTATAAAAGTGATAAACAAAAAAAATATCATTTACACCTGAAAATGATTAAAAATAATTATTTAACATTATAAAAATGTAAAAGTTATTTTTTGCATAAATAACTATTATTGCAAAATGTACAATTTAGCCTCTAAAAATACAGATGTAACTATAAGAAATGCACTAAAAATATTTAAGACCTAATATTAGTATAAATGATAAGTTTAGATGATTAAATCATCATAAAAATAATTGGAAAGGTAATTATGGATTTTTATAGAATAAAATGCAGAAGTAAATTGATTTAAAGCCTTTAAAATTATGGAAAATTATGAAAAAAATACTTGTGTGTGTTTATAAATAAAATGATGATGCATATGCACTATTTTGAAAGTATATATACATATTTTAAAATATGAGGGAAAAATTAGGTATCAATAGCTGCCCATCTTTACCCGGAAAGGATGAAAGAGTTGTCGGGTAAAGAAATGATGATCGATTTTGACAGAATGGGTGATTTTTGGAAAAATATAGGCCAAAACCTGGTTTCTGAGCTGCCTACATATCCCTGGTTTTACAGGAATCAGGCCATGTGTATTTTTGGATCCAACGGTGGAATAAACTGATAGAGTTTTTGTAGGAACGGACATGCTTTTCTGGGTAGGACGATATCGCGTTCGTAAATGGATGTATCGGCGAATGGTTATGAATATTTGACTGGTTATCAGATGGGAATGGGTAACAGATGGTGATCGGTTATGTTTGAAATAGTTGCAAGATATGAACGTTGAATTGAAACTGGAGTGAAGATTTCTCCCGTTAGGAGAACAGTTACTTCTTGGATCACCTGCAAACTCAGAATACGATGCATACAAATAAATATAGATTATTGCACGAATTTAAACATGATGCAAATTCCCTTTGGACCATGGAGATCGTCTTTGAACGGTGAGGATGGTGTCCTTAGACCATGATGCTCTAGGCCATGAATTGCGCGATAAAGGATTTGCAGGCCATGCAATTATGTGATCAGGCCATGAGGACGGTGCCTCTGAACTATGATGCCTTTGAATAATGATGTGCAGTATTGAGAGATCCTCAGTCCATGGCATGTTGTCTTTCGACTATGAGGATGATGCCTTTAGACAATGATTCCTTCGGACAAAATGGCGGTATTTCAGCCCATGAGATGCAAAAACGTGATGCTTTGTTATGCGGAATGAAACAAGACAGAGCTTAGTCTTGTGTAAGATCGGGGGCGGAGCTTAGCCCCGAGGTAGAGAATAATGCAAGGTTTCGAGTAGCATAGCATTTGTGGTTATGCAAGGGGAGACAATACTTAGTCTCGTGGAGGGGAAGGCAGTGCTTAGCCTTATGCAATTAAGGAGGCAGAGCTTAGCTATCATGACCCAAAATCCCTAGGGTCGTGATGGTGCCGGACACAAGGTCATGCAAGCCAAACCATTAATTAATTGAATAACTTTCCAGTTTTAACATTTTCGAAAATCGGTACCTTTTCCTTGCATTTCATAATAAAAAAAAATGAATTTTAGTAAACTTAAATATGACAGCACATCAATTCAGTTTAATGAAATAAATCCCAACACGTCCCCAGAACCCGGTGTCACAAGTACATGAGCAATTTCTAAGAATTTTACAAAAATTACAAAGCATGTCCGAAATACAACTGGACACGGAAATTTAAAATGAGACAAATACAGTATGAAGGTGACTCTGCCGGCTGCGGATCGCCTCCGGATGGTGCAGCTCGCCAAAGTCTCCGAATCCTCCACATTGCTATGAGGGCACCTGTGCAATAAAATACACAGCAAGTGCAACATGAGTACAAAAACATGTGTACTCAGTAAGTCGCCCGCCTAACCTCAGAGAGGTAGTGACGAGAGGGAAAATTAGAACCTTACTAAGGTTCGACAATACAACATATGACAGAATATGATGAAATACAATAGACATGAAAGACAGTAAGCAACGAGTACATATCGAGTACAGAAATCCAGGTAACCACTGAGAATAAACAACAATGTACACTTCCTCTTTCCCAAATACATTTCAAGCCAATACCAACAGAATAGTACATAATAGTCATGCGCACACAAGGGTAAGACAACCGACCGGATTCGGAAGATAGTCACGTTCGTGCTCTGCCGAAGGATCGATCGGCCCGTCCCAAAAGTGAACCTCTCAACCTCTCTATGCACTGCCGAAGGATCGATCGGACCGTCCCAAAAGTGCATCTCTCAATCACAATACGCACTGCCGAAGGATTGATCAGCCCGTCCCAAAAGTGCGTCTCTCGATCTCTCTATGCACTGCCGAAGGATTGATCGACCCGTCCCAAAACTGCATCTCTCAATCTCTCTACGCACTGCCGAAGGATCGATCGAGCCGTCCCAAAAGTGCGGCTCTCAATATAATAATCCTCTCTGTGCACTGCCAAGGGATTGACCAGCCCGTCCCAAAAGTGCGGCTCTCAATATAATAATCCTCTATGTGCACTGCCAAGGGATTGACCAGCCCATCCCAAAAGTGCACCTCTCAATATAATACGGCTAGCCTGCTCGCGAATCATGCATGCGACCCAGGTGCTCATAAGAATACATACACAAATACAGGGTCAAACTGCTCGCGAATCACTCAAGCGACGCAGGCACCCAAAGTTACACATATCCACGTTATTAAAAGAAACATGAAAAATAGGTTTCAAAATCTTTATATTTTGAAACTCATTTGTCCAGTTTAGTAGTACTCCATGATACAATCCAGTCCAGGTACACATATATTCACAGCGGAAACAATTTCTTTTTGAAGGATAACAATATGAACTCTAGATTTCTTTTCAAACATACAATTACATTTTCGGTCATATTAGCATTTTAATATTACAGGCAGGGTTACAAGTACACACATAAAGCATGCTAGTGGGTCCTAGGCTACCCGGACATGGCATAATAGCAGCTACGCACGGACTCCCGTCACCTCGTGCGTACGTAGCCCCCGAAGATAATAACATGTACTAAATTAATTCACTTAGGGGGATGATCCCCCCTCTCAAACTTATAAAGGAGACTTACCTCGCTCCGAAATTCCAACACCGGCTTCCAATCCTTTCCGATGACGCCAACGAAGGCACAACGCTCCTAAACTACCACATAAATGACGAGGCAATGAAAATTCATCCTAATACTCACAACAAGTTCAGATTATATACTTTCCCAACCCCTCTCAGTGAAATGACCAAAATGCCCTCGGACCCACGTGCCCGGAATCCGAAATTTCTCGAAGGTACGTTCTACAAGTAGCGTTACCAACTCAAATATACAATTTATTCTAATATGCATGCTCAATTCGTTGCTAAAATCAAATTTACCAAACTCTAGGTTTCCGTCATATTTTCCTCAAATTTTCCTACCAATTTCTCATCAAAACCATGTAATAACTTTGTATTAATCTTAGAAATGAGTAGAATCCTCTTACCTCTGAAGCTTGATGAAATCTCTCTTGGAAAGCTCTCCAAATTCATCCATAGCTTTTGCAAAATTAAAGAGAATTGCCAAAAATCCCTTTTTAAACAACACTGCCCAGATCATTCCTCTCCACGATTGCGGGAATGCCTTCGCGATCGCGTAGGCCAACCAGCAGCCCTCGAAATTCCTTCTCCGCGATCGCAGCTCCCCACATGCGATCACATAAGTCTGCCCAGCCCTTCACCGCGATCGCACACCAGCACCCGCGATCGCGTAGGCCACAAAAATCTTCGCCCCTCAATTTCCTCTCCGCGATCGCATAGAACACCAGGAGCAATAGAAACAAGCAACAACAAATCACTCCGAAATGACCCGAAACCACCGCGAAACACACTCGAGACCCCCGGGACCCCGTCCAAACACATGAATCAGTCCCATAACATCCCACGAACTTGCTCGAAGCTTCAAATCGCCTTAAACAACACCGAAATCACGAATCACATAAGAATTCATCTTAATGAACTTTAAAATTTCCAATTCTCACATCCGATGCTGAAACTTATCAACCCGCAACTGATTGACCTCAAATTTTGCGCACAATTTATATTCAACATTACGGACCTGCTCCAACTTCCGGGATTGCTTTTCGACCTTGATATCACAACTTTCACTTTCGGCCGGATTTTTCAAAAACCTTCAAATTTCTATCTTTAGCCAAATGACTCCAAAATGACCTACGGACATCCAAATTCACTTCCGATCGCGCTCCCAACTCCAGAATCACCATACGAAGCTATTCCCAGACTCAAAATCCTAAACGGACATCAATCTCTCTGATATTCACTTCAATCCCAAATTCACGAAATCCTTCTAAAATGCTAACATTCACAATATACGCCGAAACGCTCCCGGGTTATCCAAAACCCAATCCAGACTTACACCTAAATCCGAAATCATCACACGAACATGCTGGAACCTTCAAACGCTGATTCGGAAATCGTTTACTCAAAATTCCAATCTTAGTTGATTTCTCCAACTTAAGGCTTCTGAAATGAGAATTTCCTTTCCAAATAAATTCTAAACTTCCTGGAATTCAATTCCGATCACTCACACGGGTGATAATACCTGAAATGAAGCGGCTCACGACTACTAACTGCTGATCGACGCGCTAGAACTCTAAACGACCTGCCGGGTCATTACATTCTCCCCCACTTAAATCGACGTACGTCCTTGAACGTGCTAAGAACTGCTCTAGAGTTACCTGAAATCTTTGTTTAACACTCTGGTCACCTGCCCGTGCTACCACAACCCAGTCGAGCACAATAGCTTGATCAAATCTGGAGATTTCTTCTTTATCCATATAATGAGCTCAGAATTCATTCAAACACCTGAAATATCTCTAGCCAGGCCTAGTTTCAATATATATATAAGCACTGCACCAACTAGCACATGATATACCCGATCATAACTGCATACCTTTGCTGAATCGACACCATGCACCGCATAACTCATCGTCTGACCACAATGACGCTCCCTGAACCTTATTAGCTAAGGTCCACAAATCCGAGGCTCCTGATGCACCTCATAATAATTATACAGACATCCTGCTATGATGCTGGCGATACAACCACAACAGAGGGAATGCATAGAAATTCACACTCAGCTGCAGTGTTAACAAATCCTTAAATACCTCATCGCACTGATCCCTGATCTGATTATCCCGTCTCACCCAGTACGAACTACTCAGACAACAAACTATCCCAATAGGACCAAGAGTCTCACATGATACCACATCGCCCAATAGGCTATAACTCGAACATGATAATAAGAAACGACTCAGAATGGAACTATTTAGCTCACTCAACTAATATGAATTCTTACCAGAAAATAGGAAATAAAACACAAGAAAATAAATACATATTAACCCTTCTCATCATCACACTGTTGCGGCGTCTAACCCGATCCAAATAACATACCCGTGACGGTGTGCCACCCGATCCCAAACAATATCACAGTGGCGGCGTGCCACCCGATCGAAATAACATAAGACTCAAGTAAGGAAATATATACAGATATGATTTGCTCACTATTAAAATTACTGAATATCGATCACAAGCACGCTAAGTGCATCATACCATCCTGGGGAGACTGATAAAGCCATAGGCTACAAATCTCAAGCATAACTGAGGTGCGATATATATACATATACTCTAGATCTCAAGAGCTATCCTGCTCACACAACATCCCCGCTACGTGGGACCTCAACACATAAGAAATTATTAAAGTCGTTTCACAACTGACACGGCACAATCACAATAACACATGAATTCAATGAAGACGGAGAAACACTTGCTCCCGTTGTTCTAATATCTTTCCATGAAAAGATGCTCTACTGAAAGGAACATGCCTGGCTCAGACGAAGCCCATAATCAAGTATAAATCCATCCACAAACATCGAGCCACCTTGCTCGCACCAAACTTAGCTATTAGCTTTTACCTGGTTCCACATTAACCCTACTTTTTCTCATAATACACGAGAATAACCATCATCAGCGGGACTAACACCCCAAAATCCATAATCAACTTAACCGAACGCCCTCCAGGCATAAATTCTCAATTGAGCAATATTGCACTTCTTCATACTCAGTCCAAATCTGAAATCCATTAAGTGACCACATGTCACACTTTATACAATCTTTTTGCGGGTCATGCTTCCACGACCGTCCACACAAGGAAACAAGTCTGCCCATCCATAACACCGACCACACTAAGGACGAAAATCACATCAAGAACCCATAACTAGGGTACAAAGCCTCTTTCACCGAATATCAATCTATCTTCTTTTAATCATCATTAATTGCCTCAAGAAAAATAACAACTTACTTCAACCCATAGCAAACTCCACCCTCACTCACCCCGAGTGACCTTGATTCACGAGACCATGCTGCCCAAATCCCGTAACCCGTCTCATAACTTTCTGATAATTTTTTCTTCAATCTGGAGTTTATTTCTCTCACTCCTCCAATACTATCCCGCATGCTGAAACATATCATAGAACATTCCAACCATCCTCCTTTTTCTCAAAAATTACTCTGCAAAAGCTCGATTCTCGATCATACTGCTGCTTGAAATCCTTAATTGTCGCATTCTTAACTTTTGAACACACTAGGACCGCTATTGAGAGTCACCCACTCTGACCGGCCCCGAATACAATCAATGCCCAAGGCTCTCCTAGCACAGGAACACCTTTTTCAATGAAACATGTGACTGAGTCACTACCCGTACAACTCGCCCATGCCCTAAGATAAAATTTGAATTTTCCAAAGCCCAACCCTAACATGACAGGAACAAATTTTGTACATATGCATTAAACCCACGCACAATTACCATTTTACTCCTTTTTCCTTAGCTGAAATAACTTGCCTACATGCCGACAATCCTCAACCTCATGCGAAGACAATCCTACATCCTAACTGCAGATGGTGGGACTCCCTCACTTAACCCGTAGCTACTCTTTGCATCACTCTAGATCTTGCTTCATTTACCAACTTACTAGTCCGTCCACTCCTCAAGGACACCCATAATGCGCGAAAAATATCTTCAAATTCCAAGCTGTGCTGCCGCTGCCCCACTTTGCGACTGCTCAACTTCCGCTTCTTACACCTGGCCTCCTAGAAATGGAACCACTGCCTAGCCTCCTTCCAGGACCATTCTTTGCCAACCATTTAAACATGGAAGCATCTCGAATTACATTTGTAGCACCATTTCCATTCCTCAAGTTCCTGATCCATAGCAAGAGCTTCGCGACACGTAAGATTGAGAAGGAATGAACATAGGCATAAGCCTCAAAGGAATCAACTCACACGATTAATAATCAAGAAGGGAAGTACTCCTAATAGCCCTGTAGCCTCTCGAAGATAAGTACAGACGTCTCCATACCGATCCACAAGACTCTACTAGACTTGCTCATGACTCGTGAGACCTACGGGAACCTAGAGCTCTGATACCACATTGTCACGACCCAAAATCCCTAGGGTCGTGATGGCGCCGGACACAAGGTCAGGCAGGCCAAACTATTAATTAATTGAATAACTTTCCAGTTTTAACATTTTCAAAAATCGGTACCTTTTCCTTGCATTTCATAATCAAATAAATAAATTTTGGTAAACTTAAATACGACAACACATTAGTTTAATGAAATAAATCCCAACACGTCCCCAGAATCCGATGTCACAAGTACATGAGCAATTTCTAAGAATTTAACAAATATTACAAATCCTGTCTGAAATACAACTGGACATGGAAATTTAAAATGAGACAGATACAGTATGAAGGTGACTCTGCCGGCTGTGGATCGCCTCCGGATGGTGCAGCTCGCCTAAGTCTGCGAATCCTTCACATTGCTATGAGGGTACCTGTGTAATAAAATGCACAACAAGTGCAGCATGGGTACAAAAACACGTGTACTCAGTAAGTCGCCTGCCTAACCTCAGAGAGGTAGTGACGAGATGGCAAATTAGACTCTTGCTAAGGTCCGACAATACAACATATGACAGAATATGATGAAATACAATAGACATGTAAGACACTAAGCAACGAGTACATATCGACTACAGAAATTCAGGTAACCACTGAGAATAAACAATAATGTACACTTTCCTCTTTCCCAAATACATGTCAAGCCAATACCAACAGAATAGTACCAAATAGTCATGCGCACACAAGGGTAAGACAACCGGCCGGAGTCATATGATAGTCACGCTCGTGCACTGCCGAAGGATCGATCGGCACGTCCCAAAAGTGCACCTCTCAACCTCTCTATGCACTGCAAAGGATCGATCAGGCAGTCCCAAAAGTGCATCTCTCAATCACTCTATGCACTGCCGAAGGATCGATTGGCCCGTCCCGAAAGTGCGGAACTCAATCTCTCTATGCACTGCCGAAGGATCGATCAGCCCGTCCCAAAAGTGCATCTCTCAATCTCTCTATGCACTGCCGAAGGATCGATCGGCCCGTCCCAAAAGTTTGGCTCTCAATATAATAATCCTGTCTGTGCACTGCCGAGGGATCGACCAACCCGTCCCAAAAGTGCACCTTTCAATATAATACGGCTAGCCTGCTCGCGAATCATGCATACAACTCAGGTTCTCATAAGAATACATACACAAATACAGGGTCAAACTGCTCGCGAATCACTCAAGCGACTCAGGCACCCAAAGTTACACATATCGACATAATAAGTTCGTATTATATCAAGAAAACCATTTTTCTCAGGAAAATGGTAAAGTCTTTATTAAAAGAAACATGACATATAGGTTTTGAAATCTTTATATTTTGAAACTCATTTGTCCAGTTTAGTAATACTCCATAATACAATCCAGTCCAGGTACACATATATTCACAGCAGAAATAATTTCTTTTTGAAGGTTAACAATATGAACTCTGGATTTCTTTTTAAACATTCAATTACGTTTTCGGTCATATTTGCAGTTTAATATTACAGGTAGGGTTACAAGTACATACATAAAGCAAGCTAGTGGGTCCTAGGCTACTCGGACATGGCATAATAGCAGCTACGCACGGACTCTCGTCACCGCGTGCGTTACGTAGCCCCCAAATATAATAACATGTACTGATTTAATTCACCTAGGGGGATGATTCCCCCTCACAAACTTAGAAAGGAGACTTACCTCGTTCCGAAATTCCAACACCGGCTTCCAATCCCTTCCGATGACCCCAACAGACGCCCAACGCTCCGAAACTACCACATAAATGACAAGGCAATGAAAATTCATCCTAATACTCACAACAAATTCAGATTATATACTTTCCCAACCCCGCTCAGTGAAATGACTAAAATGCCCTCAGGCCCACGTGCCCGAAATCCAAAATTTCTCAAAGGTAAGTTCTACCCGTAGCGTTACCAACTCAAATATATAATTTATTCTAATATGCATGCTCAATTCGTTTCTAAAATCAAATTTACCAAACTCTAGGTTTCCTTCAAATTTTCCTACCAATTTCACGTCAAAACCATGTAATAACTTTGTATTAATCTTAGAAATGAGTAGAATCCTCTTACCTCTGAAGCTTGATGAAATCCCTCTTGAAAAGCTCTCCAAATTCGTCCATAGATTTTGAAAAATGAAAGAGAATTGCCAAAAATCCCATTTTAAACAACATTACCCAGATCAGTCCTCTCTGCGATTGCGGGAACGCCTTCGCGATCGTGTAGGCCAACCAGCAGCCCTCCAAATTCCTTCTCCACGATCCCAGCTCCCTGCATGCGATCGCACAACCCTGCCCAGCCCTTCACCGCGATCGCACACCATCACCCACGATCGCGTTGGCCAAAAAATCGTCGCCCCTCAATTTGCTCTCCGCGATCGCATAACTAAGGCTGCGATCGCATATAACACCAGCAACACCAGAAACCAGCAACAACAAATCACTCCGAAATAACCCGAAACACACCCGAGACCCCCGGGACCCTGTCCAAACACATGACTCAATCCCATAACATCCCACGAACTTGATCGAAGCTTCAAATCTCCTTAAACAACGCCAAAATCACGAATCTCATAAGAATTCAGCTTAATGAACTTTGAAATTTCCAATTCTCACATCCGATGTCGAAACCTATCAACCCACGTCCGATTGACCTCAAATTTTGCACACAAGTCATATTCAACATTACAGACCTGCTCCAAGTTCTGGGATCTCATCCGACCTCGATATCAAAACTTTCTTTTTTGGTCGGATTTTCCAAAAACCTTCAAATTTCTATCTTTAGCCAAATGACTCCAAAATGACCTACGAACATCCAAATTCACTTTCGATCACGCTCCCAACTCCAGAATCACCATACAGAGCTATTCCCAGACTCGGAATAACCAAACGAACATCAATCTATCTGATATGCACTTCAAGCCCAAATTCATGAAATCCTTCTAAAATGCTAACTTTCACAATATATGCCGAAACGCTCCGGGGTTATCCAAAACCCAATCCGGACATACAACCAAGTCCAAAATCATCATACGAACCTGCTAGAACCTTCAAATCCTGATTCGGAGATCGTTTACTCAAAATTCCAATCTTAGTTGATTTCTCCAACTTAAGGCTTCTAAAATGAGAATTTCCTTTCCAAATCAATTCTAAACTTCCTGGAATACAATTCCGACCATGCCCACGGGTCATAATACCTGAAACAAGCCGCTCACAACTTCTAACCATTGACCGACGTGCTAGAACTCTAAACAACCGATCAGGTCGTTCCATTAGCCTCATGCAAAGTTAGGAGACAGTGCTTAGTCTCATGCAAGGGGAAGGGAGATCTTTTCCTTATGCAATAAAGAGGAAAGGATTTGCCTTATGCAATATTGGAGACAATGCTTAGTCTCACGCAATGGGAAGGCAGAGCTTAGCCTTATACAATTGAGGAGGTAGGGCTTAGCCTTATGCAAGGTGCAGACTGAGCTTAGTCTCATGCAAGGGGAAAGAAGAGCTTAGTCTTATGCATTGAAGAGGCAGGGCTTAGCCTCATGCAATTGAGGAGGCATATCTTAGTTTCATGAAAGGGGAAGGCAAATCTTAGCCTTATGCAATTTAGGAGGCAGGGCTTAGCCTCATGGAAGGAGTGGAGACAATGCTTATTCTTATTCAATGGGAAGGCAGAGCTTAGACTTATGCAATTGAGGAGGTAGGGCTTAGTCTCATGAAAGGAGTGGAGATAATGCTTAATCTAATGCAAATGGAAGGCAGACCTTTGTCTTATGCAATTGAGAAGGCATGGCTTAGTCTCACACAAGGTGGAGACAATGCTTAGTCTCATGCAATGGGAAGGCAGAGATTAGCCTTATGAAATTGAGAAGGCAGGGCTTAGCCTCATTCAAGGTGGAGACAATACTTAGTCTCATGCAATGAACAAATAGTAAGTAGGAACAGAGTATTTCTTAGCTAGAGATATATTTGCGCTTGGCAGCTTTGTGGTTATGAAAACAGTGATTCTAAGGTGTGCACGTACTTGTAGTTATTCCTTGTTCCTGCATCTAAGGGAAAATCGTGAGTTTTATGGGAGGAGGTTGGTTCGTGCCTCCGCCTTCTTCCTTTTCTTTGCTTCGCATTGAAATCCTTCTTGATTTACCATAGGTAGCATCTGGCTAAGATAAAGTTTTCAAAAAATATGCGTGCGTAGTTATTTAAAACACAGTAATATGAAATATTAAATAAATTAGATGAACCAATAATTGCGACACTATTAGAGACATTGCAACCTCTTTTCCATAGAATTTTGACGGTCCTCAAAATTCGGCCTTAGTTACTCAGACGATTTTCTGGTTGTTCCGCATATGGTGACGTTGGCTGGACTTGCTCCAGAATTTTGAGGGTCCTCCTCAAAGTTCTGCCCAGTTTCTATTTGTGAGGAAAATAAAATTTTATTGAATTATGGTCGAACCCATAGGGCTTCCTACGTATCCCTTATTAAACGGGAATTGAGTCAAGCATAGTTCAGTAAAATCATATTGCATAAATTTAAAAAGCTTAAACATAATATCGTTTGACTGCGTTTGAATTGATAAGCTTTAGCCAAATCTCTCCGTCCATTTCTACGAGTATGAGTGCTTCTCCTGTTAGTACTCTATGAACCATGTAGGGTCCTTGCTAGTTGGGTGAAAATTTTCCTTTGGCTTTATCCTGATGTGGAAAGATCCGTTTCAACACCAGCTACCCGGTCTGAACTGTCTAGGTTTAACCCTTTTATTAAAAGCTCCGGACATCTTATCATGCTAAAGTTTACCATGACACACTGAATTCATTCTTTTCCCGTTGATGAGAGCTAATTGTTCATAGCGACTCCTTATCCACTCTGCATCACTGAGTTCAGCTTCTTGTATAATTCTCAAGGAAGGAATTTCTACCTCGACGGGAATGGCAGCTTCAGTACCGTAGATCAGCAAGTAAGGAGTTGCCCCGGTTGATGTGCGGACTGTGTACGGTATCCTGATAAGGCAAATGGTAACTTCTCATGCCATTGCTTTTGATTTTCAACCATCTTTCTTAATATCTTCTTAATGTTCTTATTGGCGGCATACACGAATCCATTCATTTCTGTAACGACCCGGCCGGTCGTTTCGTGAGATTAGCCCAGTTTCCTCTCTTTCAGCTTTAGCATATGTTATTTAGCCTAATTCTGATGTGTTGGGTCAGTCGGTTTGGGTTTGGCGTGGTCGTGGTGAGAACTGAGACACTTAGTCTCTTGAATTGGCTTAATAGTTGGAAAACTCAACCGGGAGTTGACGTATAAGTAAACAACATTAGAATGTGGATTTTATAGCTCGGATAGCTTCGTTAGGTGATTTATGACTTAGGAGTGTGTTCGTAATGTGAATTTGAGGTCCAGAGTAGAATTGGGCTTGAATTGGCGAAGTTGAGTTTTTGGCTATTTCCGGTCGGCAGTGAAAAATTGGCTATCAAGGTCGGAATGGAATTCCGGAAGTTAGAACAGGTTCATAAGGTCATTATGGAGTGTGTACAAATTTTCAGGTTAATCGGACGTGTTTTGGTTAGTTCTGCATCGTAGATGATTTTTGAAAGTTTTAGGAATCCTTGGCTTGACTCATGGGTTGAATTGGAGTTTGGATGTTATTTTTGGTGTTCCGAGGGTTCGACTAAGTCCGGATGATCATTTATGACTTATTTGTATTTTTGGTTGGGGTCTCGAGGGGCTCGGGTTGATTTCAAATAGCCTTCGAGGAGTTTGAAGTTGGAGAAATGCAGCAGAAATTTGTTGTCCTTTTGGTGTGGCCGCACTTGCGGAAGGGAAGTCGCAGGGTGCGATGGCTGCAGGTGCAGACAAGGGGCGCGAGTGTGATTCTTGGAAGGCTGGAGAAAATCCGCAGGTGCGGATAGTTAGCTGCAGGTGCGAGTTTTGGTCCCTTAAGTATAACGCGCAGGTGCGCACCTGGGACCGCAGGTGCGCACCTGGGACCGCAGGTGCGCACCTGGGACCGTAGGTGCGCACCTGGGACCGCAGGTGCGAGAAAACGGTCGCAGGTGCGGAAATCCCTGGGCAGAACATATAAATAGGACCCTTAGGGGATTTTGGTCATTATTTTTCCTCCATTGTTGCACGGATTTGAAGCGTTTGAAGGGTTTTTGAAGAGGGAAATCGAGATTTCTTCATAGAGGTAAGGCTTTTGGACATAAAACTCATTTATGTGTGATTTATGGACTGATTAGTGATGAAATTTGTGCGAAATTAGTATAAAAATTGGGTAATTAGGGCTTGTAATTAGAGACTTTAAATTTAGGATTTGAGAGGTCTTTTGAAGTCCGATTTTGAGGTTCTTGGTATGTATAGACTCATGGGAGGATGAGGATTCTTGTGGTGTAAATTTTATCGAATTCCGAGACATGGGTCCGGGGGTCGGGTTTGGCCAATTTCGGGATTTTTGTGTAATTTTGATAATTTTCGAATAGGATTCGTCCCTTGGAATATAATAATGATATGAATATGATTTTGGTTAGATCTGGGGCGATTGTGGCCGAGTCGAGTGGCTAGGTCATCGCGGGGTGAAGTTTCGGCTTAATTGAGGTAAGTAACATTTCCAAACGTGGTTCTGAGGGTTCGAAACCCCGAACTATATGATATGTGACTATAATTAAGGTGACGCACATGCCAAGTAATGGGCATGCACTGAGTATTTGTGGCCTGGCGCATCCCATGGCACTGTATAGTAGTTATTACAGATTGATATCCGCATGTCTATTAATGTGGTAAATGTGAACATGTTAGAAATCATGTTAAGTATAAATACTAAGGCTTCATCCCGAAAATGCTGAGACTCGAGTGGTCGTATATTACTGTCTTATTTTGTGATTATTTGATTTCTTATACTTAGTCCTGTTACAGCGTATCATTTCATGCCTCAGTCTCAGTAATTGTTAATTATATGCATATTTATCATTGTTTTGGGCTGATTTATATATCTGTGAGCCATATGAGTGAGACTGGAGAGTAATGACTGAGTGAGGCCGTGAGCATGCTGTTGAGACAGTTATGAGATCGGACTGCACACCGCAACGATACTTTAATCATGCCTTCGTTGTCTTGATATAACGCTGGGGCCAATAGGGCCCCTCAGGAGTCTTTATAACCTAGTGAGCGTATTGATATTGAGGGATGGATCTTCCCTGGACATGGATCTTGTCTGAAGCTGATGTTATGTGAGGGATGAATCTTTCCTAGACATGGATCATGTCTGAAGTTGATGTTATGTGAGGGATGGATCTTTTCTGGACATGGATTTTGTCCGAGTGTTGTGTTTCAGAGTTGGATCTTCTCCGTGGGGCTAGACTGGTCTTTTCCTCAGTACTGAGTGACTACAGTCACTGGTGTTTATGCATATTCTAAGATGGAACTTCCTTGGGCCTAAGAGCCATATATAGTACTGGGTGGACTTATGTGGGAGAGTTGTGAGCACTATGTGCATTTTCACACTGTGACATGTTGGCATGTAGAGCATATTGAGGTATATCTAGCATATTCTGTTGTTATTTTTTGATATACTGTGAACATGCCTAAATTTCTGTACGCTATTTATTGTAAATCCTGAGGCTTAGTCCGTCACTACCTCTCAACCCATAGTTTGGGTTCGTTACTTATGAGTTTGTGTACTCACGTTACCCCTTGCACCTCGTGTGCAGATCCAGGTACATCGGGACCCGGTAGTGGTTGTTGAGTGGCTGTCAAAGTTTCTTTCGGAGTCATCGAGGTAGCAGCCAGCGATTGCAGCCTCACCTTCTTCTCTATCTTCATGTTGCAATTTTATTATTTCAGACTATGTTGTCTAGTTTGTATTTTGACATTCTTACATTGTGGTAACTCATGACTCGATGACACTAGATCTGGGATTAGAATTCTTTTATTCATGTTATTAATGATGTCCAAATCTTAGATGCTTTATAAAAGCGAGACTTTTGTTGTAAATGTGTTGATTTTCCTTAAAATAACGTTTAATAAATGAAATGCGTGGCTTGCTTAATTTCACGGCAAGCGCCCTCATGACCGGGTGTTTTTGGGGTCGTGATAAGTTGGTATCAGAGCTCTAGGTTAAATAGGTCTCACCAATCATGAGCAAGTTTAGTAGAGTCTTGCGGATCGGTACGGAGACGTCTGTACTTATCTTTGAGATGCTACAGAACCCCTAGGAAAAATCTCACATTCTTGAATTCTTGTCGTGCGAATCCATTAATTCAACCTGAAGCGTAATTCCTTGAACTCCTTTCATGTATTCGAATGCGCACGTGAACGTTCGGTATCAGCTGTGCATCGATGGCTTGTGATTCCATGGTTGAGGTGTGAGATGTAATTTTAGCATGTTGATAATGGGCCAGTCTAGAGGACTTGAGACCGGGTTTTGTCTGTGGCTTGAGTGTTGAGATTCTGATTGTGTGAACACATGCATTTGGGACTTATATGTTCGTTTGTGTCCTTATTGGTGGAATTGTCTGACTGGATGACGATGTGGTGAGTGTGATTTGACTGGCTGGAGTTGTAGCAAGAACTATTGCGTGTTTGACTTCTGTCTTGTTGGCATATGGCCTCGAGTTGTGAGTGTATTAGGAGGACCTCTCATGTAAATTGGTTGTGGTGGGAAGTGGAATCTTCCTGTAGTGTTATGAGTTCCTGGTGATATCTTTTGGGCAGACCAATGCCCCAACAACGCTCAGGGTATTTGATTAATTGTATATTTCAGACATATTTGTACTCCTTTGTTATTGTATTCATTGATGGCATCCTGGCATACTCACGTATCCAGGGGTAGCATACTCAGCATTTGAGGATGGTATTATAAAGATTAAGGGAGGAGAAGCTCTATGAAAAGTTCAACAAATGTGAATTTTGGCTCAGCTCAGTAGCATTCTTGGGACACGTGGTGTCTAGTGAGGGTATTCATGTGGTCAGACGAGTGTGGGTAGGGCTTCCAGAAGCTCAAGATTTCTTTGACCATAACTCCAGTGTTAGTTCAGCCATCAGCTTCAGGTTCTTATACCGCGTATCTTGATGCCTCGAGGATAGGCATTGGTTGTGTTTTAATGCAGGAAGGTATAGTGATTGCATGATAGCTATGATTTTTGGAAGGGTATAGAGATGATATCACTTTGAGGCTAAGCAGGCGGGGTTATCTCCTGCGAGGTTTCCTAAGGTTATGTAATCCTTATGTTGTTTTATAGCAAGTTCTCTTTTATCGGTAGGTGGTATATGCTGCAATTTGAGTTTAGATCGCTTGTGGAAGTTGGCATGACCATTCAATGGTGAATACGAGATTTGCCTACGATTTGGTATATTAGATGGTTTGTATCAGATGAGCTTATGAAGGATTTAGTTGAATCTCACGGCAGTATGGTGGCAGTGATAACATATGGGCGTTGTGAGTTATTGTTTGTCTTGATCGTTGGCTTTGAGCCAAGTGGGGGTGTCTGTTAATGATAAGTTGATTGCACGATTATGTGTTATATTGATTTCGGTTCAAGGTATATGGGTGAATTAGTTATGACCTGTAGAGGTGGAGTCTGAGAATGACTTAAGTAACGGCAATTTTTAATACAGTTTGTAATATACTCTATGGGTAATTGGGTTTTATTGAATGTATGAGTTGTATTAGTAAAGGGTGTAGTGTGTGCGGAGTAGGGATATGCTTGGTTGCTTTGAAGTGTGGATTACTTCCTAGTATGAAGGTGTGCAGATGGGGCCAGGTCGTACGGTCTGTTTGATCAGTTTAATTGAGAATTGCGTAGAGTGGGTGACTGTCGAGAATGGTTCTGATGGTTCAAGGTTATATGTAACAATTAGAAATCTTCGAGATGTGTAATTGGCTAGAAATTGAGATTTACGCCGGAGGGTGTAAAAAATTATCATAGATTCTTCATATTAGTATCAGGATGGTGAAGGTAATGGCTTTAGATTTGCAGGAAGTCTCTTCAGGGTAAGTATCTTGCATGTGGTTCCTTTGGGGATATTTGAAGGAGTATTCAGCGGCTTAGGAGACTTAGACGATATGGTTTTATTCTTGGATCTCGTGTGGTGAGCTTGGGGTAAGATTTGCGGTATTATGTCAATAAGAAGTATCAATTCAAAGGTCAGTTATAAGGAACTTAGACAAATAGGAAAGCTTGGTAGTAGGTTGGATCGGCATGATAAGGGATATTATTAGTTCCTTGAGTATGAGGTAATGAGCTTTTACAGGTGTTTCTTGGCAATGTTCTTGGGTTTTGGGTGACGTGCGTAGCTTGGTTGAGTTAGAAAGATTCAGTTCGGACGGTTTGGTGTGGTAAAAATGGAATTCGGATAATTTTGGATGGTTTCTTCTACGGTTAGAGATGTGTATTTTCTACTGGTGTGAGGAGCATATGATGTATAGTGATTTTGCTTCTAGATGGGATCAAATGTAAAGTTCTTGGCTAGTTGGGTGCGTAGTTGTTTGTTGGTCGGAAGGGATCATGGAGTTCTCGTATTTATCATAGGATGGCGTGGCGTATGCGGTATGTTGTGTAGAGTTGAAATTTGCATATGTGAGGTCTCGGTCCAGTTCTGGAAGGAAGGTTAAATTTCTCAGGAAGCATTGGCAGTTTCAGATGGCTAGGTAGATGATATCACCAATTGGGTGGCTTGATGAGGGTATACATTTCAGAAAGGTCGATGTGTGGAGTTAAGGGTGCTTCATCGGTATTGCGACGCTCTCTTGTTGAATCGACTGCTGATATTCAAGGTTTCTTGGTGACACAGAGGAATTATGGGGGTATCCCTCGTGGAATGATTGAGTATTAGAGACATGTTATATATTCGAGTGATGGAGTTGGGATCAGATATGGTAATCGGTGCGCTTCATGGACTTCGAGACTGGGAGTTTTCATAAATAGATTATTTTGTGGTTGTGGACTGTGAGGATGCGAGCAAATCTAGTCAGATGTTAGTATATGCCATGATTTAGTCATTGTGAACTTTCAGAGAGTTATCTATCTGTTGTGAGCGACCAAAGTTTATTTGGGGTTATTGGTAGGCCAGTATGGGTGTGTGTTCTGCACCTGGTCAGAATTGTTGACTCCGAATTGCTATTGTCGAGGGATGTACCATTCGATTGTCGTTGAGTTTATTCATATTCTGGAGTGATCTATGAGTTACCCTTCGGTGTTGCGAGGAGTGGTGATTGTTGGTTTTATGCACATATGATGCAAATTTATAGCGAGATTTGAGTAAGGTAAGTAATTGGGTATTGCGGGATTGAGACGTATTGGTTATGTTCTTTCTGATTCGTGTGGCATGGTATCGTCTGATTCCCCCGTGGTTATGGCAATGCACTTTTAGTACTGGATGTCAAATTTTGCGTGGTTTTTAATTTTGAGTAAGGTGGCTTAAAGTATTTCATGTGGACCAACATCTAGATGGGATCACTTATTGTAGCGGAGTTACGTGGAGGTATGATCCTCGGTGTCAGATTCGTGTGTTTTGGTTTTACGATGTGTGAAAGGCTCTTAGCATGGTGTTGTGATGTTAATTGTTGATGGGGGGATAGTCTTCTCGTGTGAATCTATTATATAATTTGATTACATAGGGATGTTGCTATTGAGTGCACGAGTTGCACAAGTTATGGCTTTGAATTGTACTGATGTGTCATGTCATCAGAGTGGTCGTGTTGGATGAGAAGAGGTCATTGAAACTAGAATGAATACTATTAGAATTGACTACAACATAGTTGGAAGGATAATATCGGGGGTCGGCTTAGAAATCTACTATAATTCCTGTCTGGGAAGGGGGAGATTCATGTCTAACTGATCGGACGAATGGTTGTTAGTTTCTACGTGTTTCTTTCATCATTGGCAGTATTAAAGTGTTAGAGCGAGGCATTGATTGATAAGAGGTTATGTACCAGTATTGGGTTGTTTTGAGTAGCTATTGTGATTAGGATTTATCGGTATGAGTGTTTGAGTCATGCGGTATATTATGTGATTATATCTTGGGTTACGGATATGGCTTGATACAGAGTGTTCAGACTTATTTAGTTTATAGTTGTGGAATTTTGATCTCATAAATTATTTCAGAAGTGGAAATTGTTCTAAGGTTTATGGGTGAGGAATGGATTTCAAAATTTCAACTGTGTCATGCTATTGGACCTATATGGGATAGGGTGACTTGGGATCACCCCCCAAGGATGTGCATGGTAGGTTGCGCGGCAATTTTGGTGTTTTTGGAACAACTCTGGGCCCGTTCGAGGACGAACGTTTGTTTAAGAGGGGGAGAATATTGACCTGGCCGGTCGTTTCGTGAGATTATCCATGTTTCCTCTGTTTCAGCTTTATCATATGTTATTTAGCCTAATTATGATGGGTTGGATCGGTCGGTTCGGGTTCGGAGTGGTCGTGGTGAGAATTGAGACACTTAGTCTCGTGAATTGGCTTAATAGTTGAAAAAGTCAACCGGGAGTTGACTTATAAGTAAACGACCTTGGAATGTGGATTTTATAGCTCCGATAGCTTCGTGAGGTGATTTAGGACTTAGGAGTGTGTACGGAATGTGAATTTAAGGTCCAGAGTAGAATTAGGCTTTAATTGGCGAAATTGAGTTTTTTTGGCGATTTCCGGTCGGCAGTGAAAAATTAGCTATTGAGGTCGGAATGGAATTCTGAAAGTTAGAACACGTTCGTAAGGTTTTGGACGTGTGTGCCTATTTTCAGGTTAATCGGACGCGTTTTGGTTAGCTCGGAGTAGATGATTTTCGGAAGTTTTAGGAATCTTAGGCTTGAATCATGGGTTGAATTGGAGTTTCGATGTTATTTTGGGTGTTTCGAGGGTTCGACTAAGTCCGGGTGATCATTGATGACTTGATTGTATTTTTGGTTGGGGTCCCGAGGGGCTCGGGTTGATTTTGGATAGCCTTCGGGGAATTTGAAGTTGGAGAAATGCAGTAGAAATTTGTTGTCCTTCTGGTGTGGCCGCACCTGCGGAAGGTAAGCCGCAGGTGCGGATTCTTGATAGGCTGGAGGAGATCCGCAGGTGCAAGGTTTTTACCGCACCTGTGAAGCTGCAAGTGCGGATAGTTAGCCGCAGGTGTGAGTTTTGGTCCCTTAAGTAAAATGCACAGGTGCGCACCTGGGATCGCAGGTACGAGTCCGCAGGTGCGAGAAAAGGGCCGCAGGTGCGGCAATCCCTAGGCAGAACATATAAATAGGACCCTTAGCGGATTTTGGTCATTTTATTCCTCCATTGTTGCACGGGTTTGAAGCTTTTGAAGTGTTTTTGAAGAGGGAAATCGAGAGTTCTTCGTGGAGGTAATGCTTTTGGACTTAAAACTCGTTTATGTGTGATTTATGGACTGATTAGTGGTGAAATTTGTGGGAAATTAGTACGAAAATTGGGTAATTAGGGCTTGTAAATAGAGACATTAAATTTAGGATTTGAGGGGTCATTTGAAGTCCGATTTTTAGGTTCTTGGTATGTATAGACTCGTGAGAGGATGAGAATTCTTGTGGTGTAAATTTTATCATATTTCGAGACGTGGGCCCGGGGGTCGAGTTTGGCCAATTTCGGGATTTTTGTGTAATTTTAATAATTTTCGAATGGGCTTCGTCCCTTGACATATAATAATGATATGAATCTGATTTTGGTTAGATCCGGGGTGGTTGTGGCCGAGTCGAGTGGCTTGGGCATGGCGGAGGGGAGTTTCGACTTGATCGAGGTAAGTAACGTTTCCAAACTTGGTTCTGAGGATTCGAAACCCCGAACTATATGATATTTGACTATAATTGAAGGTGACGCACATGCCAAGTGACAGACATGCACTGAGTATGGACTGGCTTATCCCATGGAACCGTATAGTAGTTATTACAGATTTATATCTGCATGTCTATTAATGTGGTAAATGTGAACATGTTAGGAATCATGTTAAGCATAAACGCTAAGGCTTCACTCCGAAAATGCTGACACCCGAGTGGTCGTATATTACTGTCTCATTTCGTGATTATTTGATTTCATATACTCAGTCCTGTTATAGCATATCACTTCATGCCTCAGTCTCAGTAATTGTTAATTATATGTATATTTATCATTGTTTTGGGCTGATTTATATATCTGTGAGCCATATGAGTGAGACTGGAGAGTAATGACTGAGTGAGGCTGAGAGCCTATTGTTGAGACAGTTATGATATCAGAATACGCACCGCAGCGATACTTTAATCATGCCTTCGTTGGCTTGATATAGCGCTTGGGCTAATAGGGCCCATACAGAGTCTTTACAACCCCAGTCAGCGCATTATTATTAAGGGATGGATCTTCCCTGGACATGGATCTTGGCCGAAGCTGATGTGAGGGATGGATCTTCCCTAGACATCGATCTTGTCCGAAGCTGATGTTATATGAGGGATGGATCTTCCCTGGACATGGATTTTGTCCTAGTGTTGTATTCCGGAGATGGATCTTCTCTATGGGGATGGACTGGCCTTTTCCTCAGTACTGAGTGACTACGGTTAGCGGTGTTTATGCATATTCTAAGATGGAACTTCCTTGGGCCTGAGAGCCATATATAGTACTGGGTGGACTTATGTGGGAGAGTTGTGAGCACTATGTGCATTTTCACACTGTGACATATTGGCATGTAGAGCATATTGAGGTATATCTAGCATATTTTGTTGTTATTTTCTGATAAACTGTGAACATGCCTAAATTTATGTACGTTGTTTATTGTAAATCCTTAGGCTTAGTCTGTCACTACCTCTCAACCCATAGTTTGGGTTCGTTACTTCTGAGTTTGTGTACTCACGTTACCCCTTGCACCTCGTGTGCAGATCCAGGTAATAGGGACCCGTTAGTGGTTGCTGAGCGACTGTCAAAGTTTCTTTTGGAGTCGTCGAGGTAGCAGCCGACGATCGCAGCTTCACTTTCTTCTCTATCTTCATGTTGCAATTTTATTATTTCAGACTATGTTGTCTAGTTTGTATTTTGACATTCTTACGTTGTACTAGCTCATGACTTGGTGACACTAGATCTGGGATCAGGGTTCTTTTATTCGTGTTATTAATGATGTCCAAATCTTAGATGCTTTATAAACGCGAGACTCTTGTTGTAAATGTGCTCATTTTCCTGAAAATAACTTTTAATAAATGAAATGTGTGCCTTGCCTGATTTCACGACAGGCGCCCTCACGACCATGTATTTTTGGGGTCGTGACAATTTAGGGCTGGTATGTTGTGGAATTCTTTTGCTTGGTTTTGAAGGTCTCACACATAGCTTTATTAGGTCACTGTTGAGATTGGCGGCGTTGTCAGTTATGATGGATTCTGGAACCCCCAATCGGCAAACGTTACATTCTCAGATGAAATCTGCGATGACTTTCATGGTTACAGCTTTGTAAGATGCAGCTTCAACCCATTTTGTGAATTAGTTCATGGCCACTAGAATGAACTTGTACCCGTTTGAAGTGGTGGGATCGATTGGTCCAATAACATCAATTCCCCAGGCGGCAAAAGGTCAAGAGGCACTTGTTGCATGAAGTTCATTTGGAGGTACCCGTATCATATCTGTGTGTATTTGTCACT
The DNA here is from genome assembly GCA_005239525.1 of Nicotiana knightiana. Lineage (NCBI taxonomy): Eukaryota > Viridiplantae > Streptophyta > Magnoliopsida > Solanales > Solanaceae > Nicotiana > Nicotiana knightiana. The sequence continues at coordinate 179,812 of ML415201.1, forward strand.
GATGAAATTTCTAGAAATACGTGATGCAATCCGTTTCCATATTCATCCAAAAATATCCTGCTCTAAGTATCTTCTTGGTTAGGACAAAACCATTCATATGTGGTCCGCAGGTTCCAGCGTGTATCTCTTCGAGCAGTTTGAAGCTTCCTTGGTGTCAACACATATTAATATCCCTAGGTGTGGAGTCCTTCTATACAGAATTCCACCACTTTGGAAGAAATGGTTGGACAATCTCCAGAGCGTGCATTTCTGAGTATGATTTGCATGCTCCGGATACTCTCCTTTTGCCAAGTACTCCTTAATATCGTGAAACCATGGATTTCCATCTGTTTCTTCTTCAACATGAGTGTATTAAGGTGGCTGATTATGGATCCTTACCCGAATGGGATCAATGAAATTCTTATCCGGATGCTGTATCATGGAGAACAAAGTGATCAGTACGTCTGCGAACTCATTATGGATTCTCGGGACATGTCTGAACTCTATCTTCGCGAAGCTCTTCATCATTTCTTGTACATGATATAAATATGGTAATGTCTTGGTGTTCTTTGTAGCCCATTCTCCTTGTACCTGGTGTACCAAAAGGTCTGAATCGCCAATTACCAGCAATTCCTGGATATTCATGTCGACGGCCAAATTGAGCCCATTATGCAAGCCTCATATTCTGCCATATTATTGGTGCATGAAAATCTGAGTTTTAAAGACACCGGGTAATGTTGACCGATTTCCGTAACAAAAACGGCTCTAATACCCACTCCTTTGAAATTTCAAACTCCATCGAAGAACATTCTCCACCTGTCATAGGCTTCGGCAAAATTTTCTCCTACGAATGACACTTCTTCATTAGGAAAATACGTTTTTAGTGGCTCATATTCTCCTCCTACAGGATTTTCCGCAAGATGATCCGCTAATGATTGTCCCTTAACCGCCTTCTAGGTCAAATAAATGATATCAAATTCACTCCACAATATCTGCCATTTTTCTAGCTTCCCTGTAGGCATGGGCTTCTGGAAGATGTACTTCAACGGATCCATCCTTGATATGAGGTATGTGGTATAGGCACAGAAGTAGTGCCTTAATTTCTGGGCTATCCATGTCAGAGCACAGCAAGTGCGTTCCAGCAAAGAATACCATGCTTCGTAGTGTGTGAACTTCTTACTTTGCTAATATATGACCTGTTCTTTCCTTCCTGCCTCGTCATGTTGTCCCAAGACACAACCGAAAGGCCCATCTAATATTGAGAGGTAGAGTAGCAGTGGTCTACCAGGCTTTGGCGGGACTAGAACTGGTGGCGTGGACAAGTATTTTTTGATTTTTGTCAAAAGCTTTCTGGAAGTCTTCAGTCCAACTGGTGGCGGCATCCTTCTTCAATATTTTGAAAATCGGCTCACATATTACAGTTGATTGTGCTATGAAGCGGCTGCTGTAATTGAGATGCCCCAAGAAACTCATTACGTCTTTATTGTTCTTTGGTGGTGGAAAATCCTGAATAGCCTTCACCTTTGATGGATCTAGCTCAATTCCTTGGCGGTTGACGATGAATCCTAACAGCTTTCCAGCAGGAACTCCAAAGGCACATTTTGCGGGATTCAATTTCAAATTGTACCTCCAAAGCTGATCAAAGAACATTCTCAAATCCGCTATATGATTTGTACCCTTTTTGGATTTGATGATGACATCATCCACATATACTTCTATCTCCTTGTGTATCATGTCATGGAAAATAGTTATCATGGCCCTCATGTAAGTGGGCCCAGCATTCTTCAGACCAAACGATGTCATTTTGTAGCAGTATACTCCCCATGGTGTGATGAAGGTTATTTTCTCGGCATCTTCTTCATCCATCCAGATCTGATGATATCCCGCGAAACAATCCACAAAGGATTGGGGTTCGTGCGTGGCGCAGTTGTCGATCAGTATGTGTATGTTTGGTAGTGGGAAATCATCTTTGGGACTTATTCTTTTTAGGTTCCGATAGTCGACACACACCATGAATTTCCCATCTTTCTTCGGAACCAGTACGATGTTGGTCAACCAAGTTGGATATTCAACTACTCTGAGAACCTTAGCTTTGATCTGCTTGGTGACAATCTCTTTGATTTCCAGACTCATATCTGGCGTGAAATTCCTAAGCTTACTCTTTACCGGCGGACACATCGGATTGGTGGGTAGCTTATGAGCCACTATGGATGTGCTCAACCTGGTCATATCATCATACGGTCATGCGAAAATGTCTTCATATTATTTTAGGAAACAAGTGTACTCTTCTTTTACTGATGGTGACAAGTGAATGCTCATGCGAGTTTCTTTGGCTATTTCGGAATCTCCCAAGTTGACTATCTCAGTTTCGTCCAGGTTGGACTTAGGCTTATTCTAAAAGTTCTCAACTTCTCTAATAATTTCCTCAAGGTATTACATCTTCTTCTTCTATATCTTCTGAGTCGCTATCCTTATGTTGTGTTGTCTCATTACATGTCACCGTTCTTGGTTTATCAAGATAAAAAATAGTAATGTTGTGAAGAGAAAAATGTAGAAAATAGCAATAAATAATAAAACATTAAGCCATTGATAAATGTCAAACAAAAACGATCTTAATGACTCAAACAAAATAATGTGTTTAAAATACTCAAAAGGATTATTTTCAATGAAAATAAACAACACAAGTAGTGAAGCTACCCCGGGACTCGGCGGGCCCTTGATGGTGTTGCTTTCTATTTTCGGAGGAAAAATCCTTTCTCCACTGTCTGGATGACGAGGCCTTCCTCCTCCTATCCTCAACTATTACACTACAATCCATGTCTTCCTCTTCTAATAATAGATTCCTCAAACCAGCTAGCACTTTATCTTCTTCGGATCCCCGCATCATTTCTGCCTGATGGACGGATTGGCTCAAATATGGTATCGGCTGCTCGAGAGGGTAATAAGGACCGTGCCATGGTGGCGACCAATTTTGATACTCATTCCAAGTGTATTAAAATCCCAATCCATAGGTCGTGCCGTGAAATTTTAACTGTATTGGTTTGGCAATACCTTGGAGATTCTTTTTGAGCCCTTTACCAGGTTCATACCCTGCCCATGCAAGTATGCTCTCTATTTTGCTACTCCACCACCTGTCCTTCTCAATTGCATTAACACGCTCAATGTGATGGTAAGTCTCTCCACCCAGCTTCATTCTATTTTACACGACCGGAACAGTTCGATTGGTATAAATGGGATTACTCCCGTCTCCATGAATGATCACCTCCTAATGGTTCCATTTGAAATTCACAACCTGGTGCAGAGTGGATGCTACAGCCCTAGTGGTGTGTATCCAAGGCCATCCCAATAGTAAATTGTATGAGGCGGATATGTCGATTACTTGTAATTCGACGTCAAACCATGTCGGGCCCTTTTGTAAGCAAAGGTTGCTTTCTCTGATCCTGGCCCTTTGAGATCTATCGAATGCTTTTACGTTCGTAGTTCCTGCTCGTATCTCATGCAATCCTTTGCCCAATCTCTTTAATGTCGTCAATGGACAGATGTTGAGACTGGGACCTCCATCTATTAAAACCTTGGTAATGAATTTGTCTTCATATTGTACCGTGATATGCAACGCCCTGTTGTGGCTTAACCCTTCCGGTGGTAGTTCATCTTCATGGAAAGTGATCTTATGGCTTTCCAGTGCTTGTCCTACCATATTAGTCATTTCCCCACTGGTAATATTGTTGGGTATGTAAGCTTCATTCAATACCTTCATCAATGCATTCCTATGTGCTTCAGAGTTCTACAGTAGTGATAAAATAGATATCTGAGCAGGAGTTTGTTATACCCCCATTTAATACAGGTTAATTAGAGTATAACATATTGGTAATTCTAAAGGTTTAATTAATTAAAGAGAGTCTCCACCTAATTACTTAAAAGGTGAATTAGGACACCAATTATATAGTATGCTTAACCTTTAAGGCAATGGGTAGGAATTCTAATTAATCATATAGGGAAGATTATTAAAACACCCTTTAAGATGCATTAAACATTTAACCGGCCAGACTTAAGTTTATTAGTCTAAACTTATTTGTTAAATATATTACCAAGTGATTAACTAAAAGTGTAGATGGCCATAAGCTAGATGTGAAGTAATTCTTGAAATGGTTTAAAAAAAGTGATTAACTCAAAACCACCATAAGATTAAAATATAGGAATAAAATCAAGCAAAAGTTCGTTGCCAAATGGCATAACTCAGTTAAAAAACTCTGATTTGTAGTCATGTTTGAAATCAATTTTGGATTTGAAATTTGTTGGAAAACGCAGTGAGTTGTAAACCTCCTTTTAAAGGACTAAAGTAAAGAAAATACAATTTGGTTAATGGAAAAACCGGAGGCTGATTTCTTCCTTAGGGATGTTTTTCAAATCATCTAACTAGCTTTTAAACATTTGAGAATAAAACCTCCAATCAGTAAATTGATTTTTAAGTCTTTATATCTGGATGCATTATTTTATGTGATAAAAAAATGATTATCAATAATTAGACCAGGATTCTGGATGATTAAATAGACTTAACTGTTAATTTTATGTTAAGTGTAAGATAAATCCCAAACACAAATAAATCAACAACCGTAAAAAGAAGGTAGAAATAATGAATGATAACAGAAAAATAGAAGAATGCCATAGGTGTCCCAAGCGCTTTGCTTGTTTTCTAGTTATCTGGTGCACTCTATGGAAGATGCGACTCCATGCTCGGGTAAGGGAGTCTTTCCTTAAAACTCTATTGGCTCCAAAGTGCATATGAAAAAAAAGAAAGAAAAGGAAAAGAGAATTAGAAGAGAAATATTATTTGTTAAAGACATAAAGATGAGGCATACAAATAAGATTGTATCCTTCTTTAATTTTGGTTCAATCAACATATAAGCAATTCTATTTTATATCGAACAAAATTTTAAGTGCCTTTTAGCTGTTAACAGAAAATTATTCCAACGAACAAATCATGCTTATTTCCTCAAGGCCATTAACAACAACAACATCCCAGTGTATTTCCATAAGTGGGGTATGAGAAGGGTAGGATATACGCAGTCTTACCCCTACCCTAGAGCAATGATGATATTTTCGAAAGACTCTCAGCTAAAGAGAAAATGTAAGAAACACTGATGGCAAGTAATAACCATATAAGATATCTGTTTGGACAAAGATCATATGTATTAGACAGTTCAACAAATTCTCACTATTTTGCAGCCTAATAAGGACCATAAAGTTCAGTGAGTGGTCATTTACACTATTAGATCTTACAAATACTATATTATAATGTATTATCCATCAAAAATTTCATAAGCTGTGTATCTTGCCAAATTTTCCGGAATACATTCAGATAGAAGATTCCAGTTTTCACCAATCAAGATTTAAATTAAAAGATATATAAGATCAAATCAGATTTTTTCCAATTTTAAATGGTACAACAGACCAGTGATGCAATAGGCACTAATTAATACTAGTCATCATTCAAAGCCCAACACCTAAGGTTATAAAGAAAACATAATACCAAAATTTGAACAGAATAAAGAAAGTGGAAGATGTGACAGAGTACTTGCCTCAAGACATGAAAACCAGGAGATGTTCTAAAATTCCAAGAAAGAAGGGAAAAAGCTCGAAAGTGGTATAAGAGATTATGAAAGCAAAAAATTATATGGTTATTTAACAAACACATGCTAATGTTTTCATCTATATCATGGTTAGACAATCATACTACACTTAATAAAGATAACATCAGCGCTACAAATAGGAGGACACGCACATGATCAGTCATGAGAGACAGTGAAGAGGTTCTTGTATTTCTCAAACAAGCACACCCCATAAGCATGAGTTTCTAATTAAGGATCTTAACAAACTAACTATCAAAGATCCATGAAGGTTTCACAAGTTGGTATTTCAGCTACAAACATGGTAACAATGTAAGAAAGATTCACAAGCTGGCATTTTCGACATAAAACACGAATTATATAAGGGGATAAATGTTCATATGTTTAGGCCAAACAATAACAGAAAGTGCGATCCCTAGACAAGTCTATATGAAGGAGAGATTTCAACGAGACTAAACATTATGTTTAATGGTCATTTAGCTTAGATCTTTACTAAGTTATAACATCTACATTTTGACATGAAGAGATTTAGGGTTTCTCGGTCTTTGTCTAGAGGTAGAGGCGAACGCCATCATGAGCCTGGAGTCGATGAAATTGTCCCTGCTTAGTTTGTTTTTGCTAGGGATAGACAAGTTCTTGTAGATCAATCTTCTTCTCTTGATAATGTTGAAAGATGTCCAACCCTTATAACTGAGGGTCAGATTTCCCTTGTTCGTAGGGAGTGCTTTTGGAGGTCTGACTTTCCTATCTATATTTTGAATAGTAATCAAATAATAACGTCTTACAATACGAGATATTCTTTTGTTTATCTGTATCCTTTCACTTTAGGGTTTAGACCGCCCCATTGACCCAGTCATAATTGAATTTTGCCGTTTTTTCAATATCTGCTTAGGACAAGTTGGCCCGCTTGTGTGGCGAGTTGTCGAATGTCTTAGGAGTTTGGGTTCTTTAGCCTCGGTTTCTTTTACCTTCAACCATCTTATTCACCTCTACTCTCCTACCTTATTTCGTGAAGGATTTTTTACTATGACTGCTAGAAGCAAAAGAGTGCTGGTAACCCCTGGAGATGATAGGATAGGGGTTGGTACCTCCGGTATGTTGTTGTACCCACCGTTGGTTTAGTGGGTGAAGAAAATCTTTCCTTCCCTGAGAAGTGGAATCGCGCACGTGAGTATGCTTTATCTCACATTTACTTTTTCTTGTTTTGACTTGAGATGCTTTATTAACACTGTGTCTGTTTTTTTTCTTCTCTCAGCAATCATGAATACTGTTGAGAATGTCCCGGTATTCGTGATTGGGTAGAAAAATTGTTGTATGTTGCTCCTTCAGAAGAAAGATCGTGGAAGTACCTCGCTGGGAGGTATGGTTGGCAAGTAAAGACCCACGGTAAGTGAAGCTCTTTTTCTTGCTTCTTTCCTTACTCGAGTCTCTTTTTTTGTCATTTAACTTTTTTCCCTTTTTAATAGGGTTCTCTGCTCGTGGGGTGTCTGCTTCATCTATCCCGAAGATGTCCTTGGCTCAGGCCCAGGAAATTATTGTTGGTTCATCTTTCTCGAAGAGGAAGATTAGTGAGTCTCGTTCTGTAGAAGAAGAAGAAGAAGAGGGTGCTTTAGTGCACAGGCTACAGAGAAGGCGAATGGTTTTAGATGATGAGCTTACAGCCTTAACCTTGCCTTCTGTGTTTGTGGTTGAGCCCCCTGTCCTTGATGATGTTTCACATTCCCCTATTCATGAGGGTGTTGATCTTGCTCCTGATGACGTCCCTTTGGCTGTTGTCTTTCCAGCTCCTTTGAGATAAGTTGTTCCGTCTATTCCTTTGGCTATTTCAACTTCTGTTGTTGCTTTGCCTGTAACTTCTTCAACTCTTCAACTCTCTATGCCTGCTGCTTTGCCCGTGGCTTCTCCAGCTCCTCAACCTTCCGTGCCTGTTGTTGTTCCATCTCTACCTGTTTCTATGCTTTACGTTAGGGAAGTAGGGTCTTCCAGCAGAGAGATGCGGCAGGTGGTAATAGAGGTTCTAGCTGAGGGGAATTTTTTCAAGAAAATGGGTGAGCCCGACGTTTTGCTCAAGCCTTTGATAGGTCCCTCTGAGAAGGCAAAGCTAGCTAGCCAGCCACGGTGCTCTTACATGCGCCAATGAGCTCGTGCATACTTCTTTGAATGTATGATGCAAGTTATCCTCTTTCACTCTCGTATATGAGATTTACCATATCTGACTGGTTTATTTCCTGTAGATTAACCTTATAGGTATGGAGCTTATGAAGAGGATTTTAAACACGGACTAAGAGACAAAAGAGTTGTAGGCCGATGTTGATAACTGGAGAGCACAATATGATAGCCTAAGGATTGACATGGATGCTTTAGAAGAGGAAAGTAGTACCTTGAAGAAGCAGATGAGACTCATGGAAGCACAACTGGCAGTGGAGAGGGCATCTTGCAGTCAGGCTGATAAAGATAAGAGTGTTCTGGAGTCTTTGTTCACGGAGCAACTGTCCTGTGCCTCAGAGGATATTAGAGACTTGAAGAACTTGTTGGGGCAGAATGAGGAATACCCAGGTGAGCTCGTGTAATCACTCACTCGTATTCAAGAAGACCTTCGTAGGGTTTTAGACAAAGCTCAAACTTTGGAGGAGTCGATTGTTCCATTAAGGTCCGCCCATGAAGCTGCGGAGGCGGAGAAGGACGGATTGAGAGTTGAGCTTCAAGTGTGGGCAAAGGATTATGAAGATTTGGAAGAGGTGGCTGCTGTCGATGTGAGCTGGGCGTATATGAATTCTTGCCTTGACACATTGATGGAAATGAGTCAAGAGGGTTTTGACCTTAGTGCTGAAATAGCCAAAACTAAGGAAGCCATGGAGAAGGCTCAACAAGGTCATAACCTTTCTTCACCTGATGGTGACATTCCAGCCGCTCATGTCTCTTCATCCCCAGTTGCTCCCGTTCCTTCTGCCACTGAAGTCAACCCCTCTATTGAAAAGATTTAGTTGGTTAATCCCCCCCCCCCTCTTTTTTTCTTTGTATCAATTGGTGGTTACCCCCAGTCCCATCGGGGGTAAATTTAGATTTCCTTAAAGTCCCCAAATGATAACTTAGGGGCATCATAATGTATATAAAAATCTTATACGGCTAAGTATATGTTAATACTTAGTTTTAGCCATTTTAATATATAAATATTAGTTCGACTTTTGTTGAGTTTCTGTTTCACTCTTTAAGTCTTTTGCATGCTTCATTTTTTGAGGTTTTAGTTTTACCTTCGAGTTTTGCATGGGAAATGCTTTAAACTACTCGTACCTTTTTGTAATAGGCACAATGTCATATTAAATGTCTGCCTTTTTTGTAATAGGCATAGTTTATGGAAGAGGGCCCTTTATAATTGGCATGAAGAAGACGTCTCAACTTCATGATAATGCAATAGAGTGATAGGAATTTTATACATGTTTAAGAATGTTTCCAAGAAAAGTTTTTCTTGTTTGAACTTCCATGACATTTTACATGTTTTTGATTATTGTCTAAAACTCATGCTTGCAATTTTTTTTGTTTAACAGATTTGATATGCTCTTGTATTTCGTAACTATTTTTCATAGGTAATAGTTTTTCGATATTAATACAAGGAAAAAACTGTTTTTTATTAGTAATAGTTTTTGTAAAGACTTGGGGGGGGGGNTTTTTGGAAACAGTTTTCTAATAAGTGCGAGGGAAATGTTTTCTCATTCGTAACTGTTTTTATTTGATAACAATTTCTTGAACAAATACAAGGATTTAGATCTTACCCCTAACTGTTTTATTTACAACAGCTTTGAATAAGTATAAAGATGTACATTTCTTTCTCGTGACTAATATTTTGCCTTTCAACCTGAATATGTTTGAAGTTTTTTGCTTTTTGCATTAGGCTTTGCATTTGGATGGCTCTTTTGATTTCTTTCGATTCTGCTCGTGTCACTTGTCCTGTTGGGTAGATGGGTCTTCAGGCTCGAGATTTTGACTTTCTGATAGTCTTCTTTTCTTCGTCTTGGCCTTCCATACTGTATATTCCCCCAAGTGTTTGAGCTTTGAGAATGAAATATCGATCACTTGATTATTCCTTCCTTGTGGTCCTTTTCCTGAAAAGGAAAAACATTCCAGACACGAAGGTATATAGTTTTTAGATGATGACTGCTTAACCCGTTTACAATGTCCATCAGAAAGTGTAACCCTAGACCGGGAATTGTGTTATTTCCTCGCGTCTTTACAGGTCTAATATCATTATCTGGTGATGGGTTAGCTTTGTGTCTATCATCTAAAAAAGGTAGTAAAATTTTTAAATGTTCAAAATAAAATCGAACGTGTGATACCTGACCGGGGGTACTTCTTTTCCTTAGAAGTAATANGAAAGACTTTTTTGAGGACGAAGTCCCCAATCTTAAAGTACCTGAGATGAGCTTTACGGTTGTAATAATGCTCTATGATTTGTTTTTGAGCTTCCATCCGTATCAATACTGCTTCTCTCCGTGGTTCGAGCAGGTCCATGTTGGTCCTTAATTCATCGTTGTTTTCACCTTCCATGGATGTTGAGAACCTTATGCTTGGTTCACCAATCTCCACAGGTAAGGCTTCTGAGCCATAAACAAGTGCGAACAGAGTTTCTCCCCTGGCTATCTTTGAAGTTGTTCTGTATGCCCATAGTACTGCTGGTAACTCATCAGGCCAGTTTCCTTTCACTTTATCCATCCGCTTCTTTATATTGTTGATGATAACCTTATTCGTTGACTCAGCTTGACCATTAGCCACGAGGTGGTACGACGTTGAAGTGATCCGCTTGATTTGCCAACTTTCGAGGAATTCTGTGATTTGCGAGCCTATGAATTGTGGGCCATTATCACACACGATTTCCTTTGGTATTCCAAAGCGGCATATTATGTTTCGCCATAAAAAGCTTTTAAATTCCTTTTCTCGCACTTGTTTGAATGCTTCTGCCCCTACCCATATTGTAAAATAGTCGGTTAGCATGAGTAAAAATCGTACCTGTCCTTTAGCTGTGGGAAGAGGGCCCACTGTGTTCATACCCCATTTCATGAAAGGCCATGGGGATATTATTGGATGTAATAATTCCGTTGGTCGATGCATGTTATTGGCAAACCTTTGGCATCTGTCACATTTTGATACGAAATTCTCAACTTCTTTTGCCATCTTAGGCTAATAGTATCCAGCTCTGATTAGTGTTTTCACTAAGGATCTCGCCCCTGAGTGATTTCCACAGTGTCCTTCGTGGACTTCTTTGATCACAAATTCCGTTTGGTTAGGTCCAAGGCAAGTAGCTGGGGGTCCTCCGAACATCTTGCGAAAAAGTGAGTTGCGAATAAGGCAGTACCGTGCAGCTTTGCGGTGAAGTACTTGAGCTTCTTTCCTGTCTTCAGTTACAGTGACATTCTGCAAAAAATTAAGAATTTCGTTTTTCCAGTCCCAAGTTAGGTTGTTGAAAGTTACCTCATTCCTGTCCTGGTCTATTATTGAATGAAATAGTTGAACGTCAATTGTATTGTCTCTGTTCGTTACTTGCATGACTGCTACGAGGTTAGCTAGTGCATCTGCTTCTGCATTTTCCTCTCTAGGTATTTGCATTACCTTCCATGTTTTGAATTGTCTCACGAGCTCTCGTGCTTTTTCCAGATACTGTTGCATTCTAGTCTCTCGAGCAATGTAAGTCCCCTGTATCTGATTTACTACCAGTTGGGAGTCGTTGTTGATCACAATTTGCTCGATTGAGAGCTCCCGTGCTAGTTCATGCCCTGCAATAACAACTTCGTACTCTGCTTCATTGTTAGTTATAGGATAACACTTGATAGCTTGCCGTGTCTTTTCACCCGTGGGTGATATCAAGACTATGCCTAAGACAACGCCTTTTATATTTGAAGAACCATCGGTGAACAAGGTCCATAGGCCCGGATTAATCTTCCTGACAATTCTTGTTTATGCAGAATATTTGTTAAAGGATATGAGGTCACAACGGTGATTGGGTGGCATTGAAAATAGGGTCGTAATTTTATGGATGCCATTATTAAAGCTAAGGATAACTTTTCTAGATGTGGATATCTAGTCTCAGCATCTAGCAAAGTTTTACTTACATAATAGACAGGTGATTGCTTACCTTTTTCTTCTCTTACCAATACTGCACTTACAGTAGTTTCTGAGACAGCCAGGTAGACGTACAATCTTTCCCCTTCTTTTGGCTGTGAAAGCAGTGGTGGTTTCGATTGATAAATCTTCAGATTCTTGAGGGCTGGCTGACATTCTGCAGTCCATTCAAACTGATTCTGCTTTTTGAGAACTGAGAATAATTTAAAACTTTTTTCGGAATATTTAGAAATAAACCTACCCAAAGTTGCTATTCTCCCTGTCAGTCTTTGAACTTCCTTTTTATTTGTTAAAATATCGGGTATTTCTTCTATAGCTTTAATTTGAGCGGGATTTACCTCTATTCCTCTGTTTGATACAAGGAAACCCAAAAATTTGCCTGATTGCACTCCAAAAGCGCATTTCTCTGGATTTAACTTCATATTATACCTG